>JAZGTI010017519.1:0-12157 GCA_036877585.1 Botia kubotai | reverse complement strand
AGTCACTCTAACACCAATTTGTAATACACAATTATATGTATTCACAGTTATGAAATGTGAGATTAATACAAGATAAATTGAATAGTTGATGCTAAAATCAAAATTGTCATCATTTACAAGCATGACAGTCCACAGTTGAGAGAAAATCATGTATTTTGAAGAAACATGAGTATTTGTTAATGCTGACAGAATAGATGAACAGTCTCCTTAACCTCTATAGACCTCCATTACTGTAAGCACATTACTGTAAGCACATATGTTGTTGTTTTGCTCTTTTCTAAACACTTAAAAGGACGAGTTTATTTTCTGTGGTAATCAAAAGCAGGAGTCTACAGACACAATTCATACACCGTTCCTGCACAGCTGCAGTAAATTACATATTTACATACATATAAGAACCTTATTGTCACATTATATCAGATGTTATTTGTCTGTAAAAAACTAAATAATGTTTTTAATGCCATTCGAAAATGGCATTCGAAAATAATTTCATGGTTCAAAAGACTTTATATAAGCTGTACAAGTCAACATTAAACAATTACTAAAACACTTGACAATAATTGTAAGTGTAACTCAATCATTTTAATATTAGAATTTTAACTTCTTATTTATTAAGATGTCAAATGAAAACAATATCACATTTGCAATCATGCTGCTATTCTGTAAATGAATCATGGACTGCAATGCTGAACAATGCTGAAAAAAATAGCAATTTGGAGCATTCCAAAGTTCACGTTTGGTGAACTCTGACCTGCAAATTGGCATCACGTGAAGATGTTTGACCACTACAAAATCAATACATCATTGCATGGATAACAGCAGTATCACACAATCCCATTTTGTACAGTACAGCTTTAAAATAACAAAAGCAACAATAACAGTGGAAGTTACACTGTATGAACTCTCCAACAGAGCTGAATTTAAATTGTAGAACATTTTAACAGTTCTACCAGTCAAACCAGTGTTACTACCAGTACAATAGGGTGCAGATCATATCTAACTTTGACCAGTATGACTAGGCCAAAAATACCACTGACCTTTGACAGGTGAACCCTGAGGACTGGACCGGATCACTATTCCAACCCCTGACCCGCGACGAAATGGGAAATTGTCAGGGCTGTACTTCTCACTGATGACCTGCACTAAAGAGCGTCCTTCTCGCTCCTTTGACTCCATCTCACCTCCCTCTCTCTCTCTCTCTCACACCTTCAGCTGAACAAACACACACAGCAAAGTGCGCATGAATCTTTCACACCACTATAAACCACAGAAACAAGCTAGTTTATGAGACAGACACTGTCAGTGGAAAGCAATGTACATGGTAAAACTGATTTATTGACATCAAGAAGGGGACGTCTATTGCTGTGTGTGGAATTCACGACAGAGATAACTAATTTACCAGCTCAAAGGTTAGTACAACACATTTCTAAAAGAGCTGGACCCTGCCCCCTCCACCAGTGTTTAAATAATGAAAACACACCGTTGCACGTTTAGAAAAGCAACACATATATGTTTCCGGTTGGAACAATGTTACTAGGTTAAAGCTGAAGAGTACATTTCATTATGTTAACTCACATATGAGGTCTCCTGTCCAGATCTGGAGGTCAAACAGCAGCACATTGATCGAGGGGCTTTGCTCTGGTTTTGATCCCAGTTCTCCCAATAGCTACAAAAGAAGAGCATCCAGGAACAGAGCTCTCAATCTGCGACCTTGTGGGTCAGAGCTGGAGATGTCCCACACCCTCTGACTCAAAACTAGAGACAAAACCAAGGGAGCAAGAGTAGGACAGAGAGACAGAAAATGAGAAGATGGGCATGTGTCAAACAGAACAATCATTCTTCTACCCTTGTATGTTGTCTACACATATAAAGTAATACTAGCACTGGTATTTGAAGGTTCTTTTCTTGAAATCAGATCCACAAACGCTTTGTTTGACCATATGCTGCTGTTTATAGTAATAACGATAGAAAAACAGTTGAGTTATTTGAATGGACAAAGCACCCTGTGTGCTTTGAGTGTGTGTGTAAGTTTGTCTTATCAATAGAAGTCATGAATAGATCTTTACTGTTAACTCTATGGGTTTATTTCTGTGAGGAGAGAGGTCATCTAAACATGGATCCCCAGAATGAAAGCAGCACAAGCAGACAGCCGTCACAAGTCTCTGTGGATTCGACTCAAAAGTGCAGCAAGCTTTTTTGTCTTGTTCCAAAACCTTGTCGTCCAGATCCGACCATATTGTAATTTTCTTTTAGACAACAACCACCCAGAGTGGGTGTGACCGCTTTACAACTGCAAACACCTTTCAAAGCAAACAAACGCTTCACACAAAAAAACACAGTTTCAATATAACAGTGTCGATTTGTCGTTCTGCCGGTTAAAGTTGTTAACCTGACTTGACTAGGTCTTAAAATACGCCTCGGGTCAGGAGTCGACTGGTTACGCGCACACGCCGTCAACAGCTGCACGACGCTGCTGTTGAATTTCAAACGCGCGGCTGCCATGACAACGGGTTTGTTGTGAAACTCACGCGTTGACTGTAAATTCAAACTGTTGCGCTATTTACAGTAGAAGCTGCATGATGTGTATTCTAGTTCTCATATAATAATAGTTCTCAGCACACACAACATAAATCTGCGCGTCCTTTAAAACCGTCGCTGCGTGACTTCAACACACGCTAAATATAGAACAAACGGCGTCCTGCACACACGTCCTGTACGCGTTCATCTAATTCATTTAGTTATGCCACCACCAAAACGTAATTTAGCATTTTAACTGATTAAATGCAGGTTTATACATGAGACCCGCAGAATAAAGCAAATGTCACACGATGATCACCGTATTTACAGAGGTGCATGTCGGAGAAAAAATGCAAAGGAAAATACAATGTTGACAAGAATAACTGTATGTTCAAAACATCGCGTTTTTCGCCATCTAAATGCACAATAAACCGCAACACGTGCACTTTGTGTCATGCTATTCAATGTTGTGTAATTCGCTTACCAGTGGCAAAGGTTCATCAATCCGCTCCGCTTGTTGTTGTTGTACAGTGTGAGACAGTCACTTCCTATACAGCGGTGTTGTTTTGCAGACTGCTGCTCCGGTACTGAGGGTGGCAGCATTACATTATAAACACAAGCCACACGAAAACAACTACAACTTATCAGTTAATAGTTACAATTAATCACTTATCAGTTAATAGTTACAATTAATCACTTATTAGTTAATAGTTACACTTAATCACTTATTAGTTAATAGTTACAATTAATCACTTATTAGCAATAAATTAGTCGTGACAGTTTACATAGCTTTTTAAGGGCTCATATCGTTTACAGAATGTTTATTTTAGAGCTGCTGGAACTATTTTAATTTTATCCTAACTTGAATATTAACTTGCTAACTTACTGTCTAGAAAGTCGGTCATTTAAAGGGCTGTTTCGCTAGTGAGTGCACTAAAACGTTAGCGCCCTAACAATCCCACAACGCACAACAAAACAACTTTCTTTTTATTTTGTTCATACAATAAAGAGATACATAAAATATACTGTCAAATCTCATTCAGAACTAGAATAATACAACAAGAGCACATGTAGCCAGGGGGAGGGGCTAACAGTTAAAAACATAAACAATTTTAACATATTTCTTATTGTTTGAAATTTGATATATTCATTGGTTTTACTATATTTATATTTATGTATATTATTTGATTTATTTAAATCAAATACGTAAATAATTAAAACCAAATAAAAATCGCACAGGCCAACTCAATAAACATTTAACATTTTATTTCTACTTATATAATATTGTACTGTTTTTCTTGGCAGGTAGGAAGCACAATCTAGTAAACATTTATCATTCATAATCGGCGGAAATATTGCACGGATATGTACCAGAATGAGCAAATAATTTTTATAATGTACTTTATACATCATAAAAATATACTCAGAAAGACATATCGGTCTTGCTTGTTGTTGATAATGCTGTGGTGATGTTGCACAACGCGAGTAGTCCTCATAAGTCCTTACACTGGTACTCGTGTACCATAAATATACTAGTGATTTAAAACCTAAGGCGCTGATGGAGACGTTACTCCTGCCCAACAGATGGCAGTGTGGTTCTGCAGCTGGGAAAGCGCTTGTGCTGTGTGATGGGAAAGTAGAGGAGGAAGTGCCCTCGTGGTAAACGTCCAGGAAATACGTCCTTATAAATCTAATCGTTTTTCTTCAAACCGCCAATAAACTACAAAGAAGAAGACGAACTCTTCTAGGTATGTGACAATCAGCTTTATGTTTGTTACACATTTAAACTCCAAGTCCCTCTCGTTACGTGATAAGGCACGTGACATGGCGCAAAACACTAACAACACAGGTGCAAGACTAAATCATGTTAATTTTAGTGTGTTTGTGAGACGATCTTAATAAACGGTCGTCATGTCGTGATCTTGTTTTCACAGAATGTGAGCACACACATACGTACAACCAAATGCTTTCAAAAATGGACACAGCTAATGCAGAAAAGAGTAAGAGGAAAAAGAAAAGAGAAAGAGAGAGAGACCAGCAAGAATGTGTTGAAAGTTCCGAAGTTCAGAATGAGCCTGAAAAACAGCATCGAAAACATAAGAAGAAAAAGAAGAACAAAGAAATGAACGACAGCGTCCAGATACCTACAGAGAAGAAGAAGAAGAAGAGGAAATTAAACGAGGGAGTGTTGAATGAAACATTAATGGATGATGGACTCACAGCAGAGGTGCAGGTGCGTGAGAAAAAGAAAAAAAAGAGAAAACATACAGAGTGTGATGACAGAGAGTCTCATCACGTGAGCACACAGCAGGAGAATATGACGTATGAGGATGATCAGATCACTGATTTAGAAGCATCTCAGAAGACTTCAGAAGACCTCATGAATCCTGACATACAGATGGGTTCAGCGAAGCGCAAAAGAAAGAGGAAGACGAATGGAGATCAGTTTATAGAAATTGATCCAAAACTTCTGAATGAACTGAAAGAATTCGTTCCTGACGCTGATCTCCGATCTAAAGAGATTGTGCATAAAATGATCTATTACGATCTGCCGAGGTTCAAGGAATTCAGGAGACAAGGTAGATGTTGTTTTTTTGTCGTTTAAAATATGTATTTATTTTGTATGGTTCACAGTTGTGTGTGTCCCACTTTTTGTCAATACTGTCAGATATTTCTTAAAATATTTATGATGATTTTTAATGTCAATGTCTTTATCCTAAACGTCCACTTCTCATATTTTTAATTGATCATTTTTATGTTTAACAACATACCAAAGTGTCTAATGAAATGTATATGTAAATGGTTTAGTTAGTCAGAGAGCAGTTAAGGTATATGAGAGTTAATGTCTCATGCGATCATGTTTTCTTCATCACTGTTTATGTTTACAGGCATCAGCATAAGACATGGACGATTCTCTGTGGAGGAGAACATGAGGTTAAGACAGAATGTCAGGGATTTTCTTGCTCTCTCAGGAGTGCAGAATCCCACCAAGCTTTTTCACACGCGACGGTTTCCACAAGAGAAGCAGGAACTAACAAAGTTAAAAATACTCTACAAGTTTTACGAAAGGATTGGTGAGTCTCAACAGTCACTGATTTTTACTTCAAGTTGTGTAAAGTTTTCATTACTTTGTCATTCTGAACTGGAGTTTTTTTGTCTTTCTACGATATTTAAACCTTTCTGCCGAAGTGTGCTAGATTTGTCTTACTTTCCATAAATACCTTTACCTACAAATGACTGTAATTTCGGTCTGCATTGAACACTGTAAGAGGCTGTTCTGATCTGTAAAGGTAAAGTTTAACTGGTAATACCAGTTTTGGAGCTCTGAGAATATGTGTTCATCTGTTATTCTTTATCAAATCTGTTTAACCAGCGGAAGGAATTCCCAGGTCTTGTCGACTGGTTTTTTGTCGTGGAAGGAAAGCTTTTGATGGTGACAATTATAAGGGAAGGTAAAGAAAATCATTCTAAAGTATTACTGTCATTTCAAAGGGTCATATATTTATATCTGGTGAGAGATGAGTGATTAATTTTTTTCTTGGGTTGTATTGATGTAATGTTTCTTTTGTAGTGTGTATAATCCTGTTTATTTATTTTCCCAAAAGGTTTACAAAAGAAGAAGTCAAAACATTGCTCAAATTTCAAACCATACATGGCAATAATTGGCAGAAGATTTCTGAACTGACTGGTCGAAGCGCTTATTCGCTTGAGAAACGATTTACCCAGATCTGTAAGTTTAATTCAGCAGCCTTACTTTTCAGAATTTCCAACTGTGTGGGGAAGAGTGGGTAAGATGTGTCGGTGGATAAGCTGTGCCATCCCTCTTAATACCCCATTTTTCTTGTCACCCTATATTCAGAACAGCTGCTTCATATACAGCTGACTGTGATTAAAATGCACACGTTGTAATCACAGATTAACATTTGAATTGTCAATCTTAACACTTACGCACTAAATAGGCATAAAATTTGATGGGATCTTTCAGTAAAAAGTAGCTGAGCTCAATCTTTCCTATATTGTCTGACCACGGGACATTTTCTGTCATATTAAATTCTTTTACACAGCTAAAAGAAGTGGACTGTGGTCAGAGAAAGAGATGCAAAGACTTTTGAAGGCTGTGCGAGACCATATTGTAACTACACTCAAGTCCACTAATAAGAAAACACCAACCAGAGTCAGTCGAGAGATGCTGTATAGAAATCTGCCCTGGTTTAAAATCGCTGCTAAGGTTAAGACGCGATGCTGGAACAAGTGCAGAGGTAAATGGTGAGAGAAATTTTATCATTTTTAAGTTAAACCAATTAATTAAACTGAAGGAACGCCTTAAAGTCTTTATTTTGATTGGAGTAGAATCAGTGATTAGGTGAATTTTCTCTCTTAAGGATGTCCATTCTGCCTGTGCGTATGTCTTCTGGGACTGTATACGAGGGGAGGAAATCTCAGGAGGGCAGAATCCGACTCATTAAAGCGTAAAAAAATCTTGTTTTTCATGCTTGCATGTATTGGCTGCCATGTTTCTTGTTACCTGTCATCAACTGACCGTTTTTTCATGTTCTTAATCCACACAGAATGTATGAAATGCAAGTAGATGATGCTGCACTTGTCAACTGGGAGGATCTCACGGCTGTTTTTGGGTGAGGATGTCTGCAGTGCATGCAGTGGGCTGTTGGCACTGGATTATATTGCTGCTCTTAGGCTTCCTCTCTCTTGTTCTCTCTCCGCACGTATACAGTGATTATGTTGGAGAAATCTGAGTTTAGACATAAATGGTTTTTGCTAACTGGAATAATGTGACTGTAATAATGCAGCGGCTATAAATAACTGATGGAACTGTAATCGGTCATAAATGGAAATGTAACAAGATGAGGGAATATTTCATCTCTATTGTAGGGACAGATGAGTCGGCTGATTAGTCGAGAGAGGCACAAAAAATCGATTTCCTTTTCTCTGGCGGGTTTATAGAAGTGTGATTAACACGCAACAAAATGGGGAATGAATTTGTACACAAGTCATTTAATTCTTAGTTATGTTAATGTTTTAATTTTCAATGTCATTTTTCCCCCAGTTATTCAGTTTACCTGTATTATGGGTTTTACAGTGTTCACTGAACACAAGTCAATTTCTTCTGCCTACGGGCAACCCTGTTGAAATATAATTGGGTACATAAGTTGTACCTCTGTCACATTTCCCCCTGACAAGAGGATCTTAAAAATAGGCTCGGCGTTATTCCACAGAATACAAATGTGTGAATAAATTGCCAAATTAAATCAGTGCAGTAATGTGACCTCATTCAGGTTTTTTGTTGTGAAATGATATAAACCTGTAATGGAGTTTTGTGTATTTGTCGGACTCACATCGTGATTTTCTTTGAATATGCAAATCCCGGATGAATGTGACTCTGTGATATTGACACCATGTATGTTTTCTTTGAACATGCGAAGCGTTTTAGACAATCGCAGAAATAAGATCTCTGAAGGTCTGTCACTGTCAGGTCACTTGATCCAAAACATGAGATTTCTCTAAGGTGTTAATTAACAACAGGAAAGACATTTGAGCGCAATTATGCGAGTTGCATTATTCCAGGTCCTCGTAACTAGAATAAGCTAATTCAGGTGTGATACTGCTGCAGCCAATGTAAATAAGACCTTTGTCATGTTGTTTTCTCTCATAGAGATGTTCCTCCAGCACATGTGCAGTTGAAGTGGCACCAGCTCAAAGTTTGTTATGTGCCAAATTGGCAGAACAAGTGTTTTGGAGGTAAGTGGTTTCATTTGTCCAGCCATACTGCTGAATTTGGGTCTAAACATGTTCTATTCTGTACACTTTTACGTAACAATGTATTTTCATATAACATGTATACGTTTGTATAATTAATAGTGTATGTATGTGTATATATCTGAACTTCAATTGCCTTTCACGCACATCATTTATTCTAGACATCGTTGACTTCCTGTATGAGAAGATCTTGCCAAGGCTGAAGAAAGACTGTGAGGATCTTGATGAGGACGAGCTGAAGGTTGACCAGCAGCAGAGCTTCCTCCTCTCTGACATCTTTCAGGGCATTAAAGACAATTGTGATGATGATGATGGTGATGAAGACGAGGAGGGGAGCAAACAGATAGAATGACAGCAGTTTTTCTGAACTCTTGTATAGGTCAAACAGGCATTGACAGTGAAAATCACGCTATGTTCCTTCACCTGTATAGAAAAAGATACTGAGGATGTTCATGATGAAAAAATGTAAGAATCTTTGTTTAATCTTTGTCTTTTATTTTTTTAAACACATTTTAATCGAGGCACAAATTTAACAGCCTTGAGTATCTGTTGTTGTTATAAAACGAGACTGAATGTAATAAACATGATCGCTCTTGCAGATGTTGTTGTGAAATGTTTGCTAGCGTTGTGTGTTTACAATCGGCCTGAAGTGTTTGCATTCACATTTGCATAAAAGAACACACACAACTTCTGGAGAACGTTGAATTACATTTTCAGTCCAGCCATGGCTCGCTGCAGTGGGTCAGATCTCCAGAAATCATGGTCCCAACCCAGGAACCAGCCGGTAAAGGTGGGAGGCTCAAAGCCCTGCTTCACTGTAACAATGGGTGTCCTCTTATCCCTGTTGGCAGGATCTGTTTCAATGTATTTAGCAGCTGAGGGGAGAAAAGACAAACAGGGATCAGTGTTAAACCAGTATACAGTTTCGCTTTTGTTAGTCGGTCATTAAAAATGTGTCCTCGTCACCTGAAATGAGAGCTTCATTTTTCTCCTCATCATTAGCTTCACTTCCAATCCAGATGAAGACCTTGGAGACCAAACGTGATTTTAGGCATGGCAGAGCATTAGATTTATTTTTCTGAAGTTTCATCAGGTATAATTGCTCAGGTGTTTACCTGATCCCATGTGTCCAGGATCATGACATCATCTGGAGCCAAGTCATCCTGGGTCATCTCTCCTGGCACCTCTTCGATCTGGAATGTCAAATTAAAACGTATGTCAGCTCAGTCTGTCAGTAATGATGTGCTGTTCAACAATGTCACTTGATCAACATCACAACGATGGGGCACTTACGAGGAACCGTCCTGTTTTGTTAGAACATGCAAAGAGTCGAGGAGGATGAGTGTCCATCTTGCTCTTGAGTCTTTCAGATGTACGATACTCTGCTTTTCCTCCGAGGGCACTCCAAAAGTCATCTATGTGGAAATGTAACAAAAGAGGAGTTTATTTATTACACAAATCTGATTTGTTTTTATAATCGGATCATTAGAGCTGATCTCAGAGCTGTGGTATATCTACACAGGTCACCACTGACTTTAGTGTCAGATGCATCTAACTGAACTCACCAGCAGATAAAAGCAGGCGTGTACTGCTGCTCATTGTGTATGACATTACATGCATGTTGTGATCAAATTTTATAAATCAGTTTTGATTGGATTCCACATATAAATGTGGTTTGCCTCAGATTTTGTTCCGCTCAGACTGAGAATAAGGGAATCTAGAGTTAGACACACACAAAAACTGATTTTCTCTCTGGACCAAGCATTAAAATTATAACCCCAACTCTACCATCAATTAAGCCAAACAGACACATACCTCCCTCTGCTCTCTCGGATATCTCAGAAAGGTCCACTCCTAAAATGCTTCCAAGCTTTCTGGCTCCATTCTTCTCAGCATCACTGCTACCCTGACCCACCCACAGCTTAGAGCCTGATGGAGTCACCAAAACGAAGGCGTCGTTGGAGTTCAGGCTGGAGGCTAAAACATCCACCTGTCTCAGGACAAACAAAATCCAAGAGCCATGTTTTGCATACATTTACAAATGAAGGACAATGTGACTTTCACAGACTTTTATCTTACCTCAACGGCTCGCGCATGTCCTGCAGGGTTGGCACGCACTTGGAAAAGGCGGACAACAGAAGTCTGCGACTGGCCACCATCTCGTGAAGTTCCACCCTTGTGCACCACCATTGGTTGCCCTCCAAAGAGGCTCATGAGGTGCTGAGGTTCTTTGCCTTGAGTTACCAACACCTACATCATCAAAGAAAAGTTAACCTTTAAACATGTGTTACTGATTTGTTTTAATGCATGTTGACCTTGTTGAAACAGCATGTTCTACTCATTAGGAATATTATAATGCCCAGGTGAGCAAAACATTTTGTAATAGATATTGGAATATTAGTCTGATATTCCGAAATCCTTCTGAGCAAGTGTATTCAGAACAATAGGATGAGATTGAAACTGGAAACAGGGATATTCTGTGTTCCACACTGACTGTTATGTCTACACATTATGATCTCTCTCTGCAGTTGCTAATAGCTTAATGTCACTTGTAGGGAGGGGGAAACTCTGCCTAGATCATCTGGTTGATCAGTTCAGAATTCTCCACAGTTGCCACATTCTGAATGTCTCCCTTATTTACCACCTTATTCACATCATCAGCTAGTTAGCAGAATTACATTCACCCACCTACATACAAAATGTGCTGTGGGTCCATTGAAGAACCACTGCACTGTATCATTGTGACACCATAGTATTGGTCATGATTTTAGCTATTGGATTCTTAAAACCTTTTTCTCACTGTTTAGTATGGTAATGAAGTTTAAAGGCTCCCTGCTTAGATTTTACACAAACAGTAATAATTTAGTCTATCAGGGTGTTGGAAGAGTTGTAATTAAAGCTTCTCGCACCAAGAACCTTCTAAAATGTTTTTAGCGTAATTTCTAAAAGAAGATTCATATTTATGATAGTTCATATTTTTTAAGTAAACAAGACTGTTTAGATGAATATTGCAATTATTGCACCAAGCAAATGTTGATCGTATTGGATTTGGTGTCACCTGCGCGGCGATCCCACCAAGCTGTGAATCAAGCTGTGCAGCCAGTATAGCAGAGGCTCCTTTCTCATCTTGGCTGGAATCCTCCCCCTGCCTATGGGCAAAACATCTCCAGTTAATGAACCTCCATGGTGATGACTCATTCTATTGACTGAGAGGGGAGGCTGAGGTGGGGCTAAAAGATACTGCTGAAAGACCATTGTGTTCGGTTACTTGAGCTTCTTGCGTAACAGGAGCACACTAAGCCTTTGGATCAGGATCTTCGGACGTGTTTATTTTCTAGTTTAGGGCATCACAAAGGATTGGGTGGATTCCAGAAGTAGGAGTGTCTTACCATATGTATATGATCTGGCCCTGGCGTCCCCCGTGTCTATAGCTGTAGTGGATGATGTAACTGTCACCTCCAAAGAACTGCCCATGGAGAGATGAGTCAACCAGGACCTTATCTGATCCCTCAATGCGCCAGATCTTTCCAAAACAACAACATCACCAGTAGTTAATTTGTGTCATCTAATGAAATTGGAAGTTGCTTATAGATGTGAAATTGACCTTTTTCTCTCCTTTCCCATCGTCCACCATTCCGTGCTGAGCAGCCATGGCGTCTGATTTGTGCAGGGACGATGCATCAAATGGCACTTTCTTGATTTTTGCAATTTTGTTGGGCACATAGACCTGTCCCAGCCCCTTTGACTGGTCCACATCACGCCAGAACTTGAAGAACTGTTTGAAGAGGGGAGTCTCTCCATTCTCTGGGATGATCTGGACCTCAGTGTGTTTTGGATAACCCATCTGACTGATAAAGTCAGCTGC
>JAZGTI010017518.1:0-12158 GCA_036877585.1 Botia kubotai | reverse complement strand
CGACAGGCCGACACCTTTAACAGATTGACTGATTCTCCTCAGAGTCGGTTCCTCCATAATGCAGCGACAGAGATTGTTCTGTGAACAATGCTGTCATTTACCGAAACGAATAAATGTGAAACAATGTGAACAGCTTCAAATGTTTGAGCCGTTTGAGAGGTTAAACTGGTGCTTCATTTGTCAGGCAGTTGTGTTGGATTCATACAGACACTGATGGACAATCAACACACACATTCACTCACACACCATCAGGAGCTGCACTGTCAGCCTGCCGAAACACACGAGTCTCTTTCAGTCATGACAGCTGCTTCAAATGACTACAGAACCACAGAAATCATTTATGAGTTGTGATGCTACTGAAAGCTGCTCGTGCTTGTATGAAGAGGTTTGGGCTGTGAGATGTTCAGTGCAGACTGTGTTTCACTGTCTGTTCAGCAATAACCTGAGGGATTTGATTCCGCACACAACACGGTTTGACATTCTTGTTTTGCTGTTTACAGTGTGCTTACAAACTTGTTTTTTTCCCCTAAAACTTTTACCATGACCTCAAAATGACAGGAAACAGTTTGTTCTTGGTTTCTCATGACTGGTTTGTTAAAGGATTTCCTCATTCGTTTACAACATCATCAGTAACATGGTTTCAATAAGTGAGACCTCTCATATATGATATGGGCTATAATAGTGAGTTCTTGAGAACAGTTTGGCTTCAAACTTGTTTTGAATTATTAAATATATCAATAATGAGGATGAATCTAATGCCAAATATACAATATTTATTAAAGAAATACATAGATTGATAAATAAATATATATATATTTAATTTAATTAGGATTTTTGTTGCTTTAACCCATGTTTTAATTTAACTTTGTCTAGATTATTTTATAAAGATATGACAGCATGCAGGATCGTAACAAAAACTGAATGTATGAGTCGATGTTTCATTGCTGTTAGTTTTTTTGGCCTTTTTTCAAATAGTTTGGTATTTGCCTTTTTATTTTGACTCATTCATATCTCTAAATATAAACGTTTGGGTTTTTTGCAGATGAGGACTCTGTAAAAGGTTCGGTCCTCCTCTGCTGTTTTAGTTTTGCTTCAGTATTTTGCCTATTTTCAGATTTAATTAATCTGCCTCTTTGAATAATTGAAAATTACATTTGATCATTTGTTGTACATAGAACTCCTATTAAACTTTTTTGAAGAAAGCGAAAGGAAACAGTTTGGTTATTTTGTTACATGCTGTCTGCTTTCATTTGTTGTGAATAAATCATTTGACTCAAATAAATATCATAGATGAAATTAAATCATACACTACCACTCAAAAATGTTTAATATCACTTACTCATTTTTTCTTTATATTTTCCACATTGTAGAATAATAGTAAACCCATCAAAACCATGGAACACAAATGTAAGAGTGAGAATTATGTTGTGCCTACAAGCATCAAAATAAATGAACTCTGTTATATTTGAGCATCTTCAGTGTAGTCACCCTTTATCTAGAATTTGCATAATGGTACACTTGTGTCATTTTATAATTCAGCTGCTTGAGGTCTCAATCTGAGGTTTTTTAACAGTATTGAAGGAATTTCCATTTGTGCTGGACTCTTATTGGCTGCTTTTCATACATATGTATATACAATTTATACAAACTACAAACAAATGTAGTTTTCTAATGAAAAGCAAAATTGTATTTTGGTCTACAGAAGAAATTTTAAGCACTGAAACATGATCTTAACAATCTTTTAATTTGAAGGTGTATAAGAAACATTTTTGTCAAGAGATCATAATCTTTTGACCACCCTGTAGATGGAATCCAGTTATGACAGAGAAGCACAAAACAAAGATTTTGTTATTGTTAAATTGACAGTCTGGTGAAGATATATAATCAAGTAATTATAAAGTGCGAAATTTAAAAAAATCAGGATGATAGCTAGCTATGTATACATAATATGTATTGTCACACAGCTAAATACTTGATTCTGATTGGTCAATCTGCTTCTGCAGTCATAGTTGTGTAATGCTTGGTAAACTGTATAAAAATATCAAGATAAAGAACTTCTAATCTTACATCTATATTACATTTGATTTTCTAAACTCCAGACTTTTCTCAAAGTATATGCCACAGACTGAAGTGCTGATTTCCGGAAGTATGTGCCACAGACTGAAGTGCTGATTTCCGGAAGTATGTGCCACAGACTGAAGTGCTGATTTCCGAAAGTATGTGCCACAGACTGAAGTGCTGATTTCTGGATTTCTCTTTTGCAACTGTAATGAGAAGAATGAGAAGGCCCATCTCAGGGTGGCAGTGTTTCAGAAGGGCAAGATAGAAGCGATGTCAATCATGTTTAAAGGGTTTCACAAAAACCTCCACGGGCGATGTGCTGCCACCAGCCGCAGGGTCAATCCAATGAGAAGAACACAATACAGATGAGCTCCAAACAGGCCAGCAGAGAATACTGGCCATCGGTTATGTGTGTAAATTGGGGCATGCTGTGGATACACATGATCACCACTGAAATCACAGCTTCACCTTCTGAGCATCTGGAGTTACTGGGATCTTCAAGGGTTTGCCACATTGACTTCCGATTGCAATAAAGAACATTTATATCTCTCTGCTGTTCTGTGAGAACTTCATGTTTCCTAACATAACTTACCAATGATTTCTCAAAACAATGGTGTGCACTGAACTATGGTATGTGTCCGACTCCGGGAAATGAGTTTTCATTCAGCACCAGATCTGCTGCTTTTAAATGTACGTCTTTGCTCGCAGCGTTTTGTGGTGTATTGTGGTCGCCGCTGTGCGCGTTCAGGCAGCTACAATCGCAGGTAAGCTATAGTCATTCAAACCGCTTAGTGTTGGGTTTTTAGCTAAGGGCCACAGTTCTTTGATTACAGATGGGATACACGCGGAATGTCTTGGAAGTCGAGTACAGTTCACCATCGACGGCTCTACCAGTGCTGGAGGTTCTGTGGAGGTTCATGCAGTCAGTAAGTGGATCATGTCATTGATCGTGTGTCTATGATTCATGTCGCTCGGGAATCAGCGCGGGTGTCTGCTGCCCGTTTCAGATGACACTCACACGGTTCCTCTCACACCTCACCTGGCTGCTCAGTGTGGCTACCCTCAGAAATCTGATCCCTGGGGTAACACAATAGTGTCTGCGTCCCTGCAGAGCTGTTTCGCACAGAACAGGGTAGATGTTTTATGAGAGATGTTATAATTGTCCACCAGATGGCACGTCCGGAAAAAATTAAATGATTGAACTGACTCAACAAAAAGATAAACGACTTCACTGAGTCGATGTTGTTGATGTTTTTCAATGGATTTTAGGCACATAAGAGAATCAACAGTTGGATATATTGAAATGTAGGAGCTGATAGTTCTTTTGGGCATATACAGGAAGCAGATATTAATGATATAATTATTAAGTTGTTAGTAACATCATTATCATTTGATTTGAAGAAAACTGGCGAGACTCGGTGTAATTCCACATGAATCCTCTTGGCGCACTGTGCTGCTGTTGAATTGAAATGTGGCACACATGAGGACTGTAGACAAAATATTTCCTCAGGATTTCCATTCTGTTATAGTCCCTGCCGAAAAAAGCTGTAGTTGTTCTTAAAGTTTTAATATTTAAATTTAATTATTGAACAAACATTTTAATTGGCAGGGAAATCAATTTTTCTGATACTGACATCATAGCATCATCTGCTCCTTAACCTGCTTATGAAATATCATGGAACTAAATATTTTATTGTGTGTGAATTCTAATTCTATATTTTATAAACTGTCATTTTAATTTATGCAAAAGGCTAAAATGCTTTTGTTTTGCTTTTTTTACAGTATTTTTTACATTATAACAAATTATAATACTAGCATAAGTTGAGAGAAAACCCAAATTCACATTCATGATATACATTTGTATACATTTTGTGTGCATATACAAGAAAAAATGCAGCCATTAAACTCTTCCACAGCCTTGCAGCAGTAACAGACGCTGTAGGTAATTAGGTTGAACTGAGTAAATGAGTCGCATTAAAGACACCACAGGAGTTTGGATTATTTTTGCACAGATAACAGCTGAAGACGTGGAGGGTGGGGGTTGTTTTAGCCCTTACGTGCCTCTGTCTGATAAAAGTGTCGTTCTCTGCTTCTTATCACAAACAAAAACACTTCCACACTTTTCTTCAGAAGTTTCATTGCGTGACATTGTTTCTTCAGCGCTCTCTTACTGCACATAATGATCTTATAATGTGATAATGGCTTTCAGAGGTTTTATAAATGTGCTTGTGGAATCGTGAGAAATTTTACATCCTTGTAATTTTTTATAAAATATTGAGAATTAAAGTAAATTGAGATGAATTTCAGCTTTAAAGCAGTCACATTTTAATTATTATTATTATAATTATATTTTCCTCAATTTATCTGGTGTAACTCGATGAATGTATAAGGTACCTAAACTTCACATTCAGAACGCTCAGAACACTAGCTGATGTCCCTCTAAACACACTCTTTGTTAATGCATCAATGTTCCTCATATGTGCTATTGTCATATGTCATATGTACACTATATATCATATGTACATTTCTCATATATGATGATTTTTACTGCTGCCTCTCTGAATTCTACTGTGATTGAACACAGACATTGTCCAGGTCTCACAACAGTATGTTCACACTCAGAATACAGCAGAATCTGTTTGTCATTATAAGGTTTCAGAAAGAGTTTATATTCTTCATAGGGAAGGTCACATGCAGGTCACGTGTGTACATGTGTAATTTGCCAAAATTAGCCAAAAGTGTAATTGACACAAAATCAGTAATAAGAATCAGGGAATAATTATTAAATGGTTTAATGTTTTAAATGCGTTCCTGCATGTTTTATTTGATTACACTTTTTGATTATTTATTGCTTTTGCATGGTTTATCATGCCAATAAACACTTTTATGTAATTTAAATTATTTCTAAAAGAGTGTTTGTTTTTACTCGACCTCCTCAATTATTTACAACAATACACATCACTCAGCTCTGACTTCCTGTTTTCTTTCTGCTGGTCCGGTTGGTTGGAGCTGATCACTGGTGCTGTTCAAAGGCATCCTGATAAAGACAGGTTGATTAAAGTGTTGAGAAAAGAGTGGACTGACCTACTTCAGTGACCTCCAGTTAAAGAAAAGCAGCTGCAGACATTCATTCCACAGGCCTGTTCACTTCCACTGTTCACCTCCACTGTTCACTTCCGCTGTTCACTTCCACTGTTCTCCTCCACTGTTCACTTCCACTGTTCACCTCCACCGTTAACCTTGACTGTTCACCTCCACTGTTCACTTCCACTGTTCACCTCCACTGTTCACCTCCACTGTTCACTTCCACTGTTCACCTCCACTGTTAACCTTCACTGTTCACCTCCACTGTTCACTTCCACTGTTCACCTCCACTGTTCACCTCCACTGTTCACCTCTACTGTTCACCTCTACTGTTCACCTCCACTGTTCTCCTCCACTGTTCTCCTCTACTGTTCTCCTCCACTGTTCTCCTCCACTGTTGTTTTTTTACACTGGCCACTTACATTCATTTTATAAAGTAATTTCATTGCAATTGTCTTGAAAACTGAGTGATGTGAAAGTTTAAGATAATGTGAAAGAGGTTTATGTTATTATACATGTTGTCGGTAGACTGAGACAAGCTTCTGATTTTGTTATCTGTGTAATTGAGGCAAAAGAATTTCAAGATCTTATCAAATGTTTAACTTTTGAAGAAAAACCTCAGACTTCTTTGAACGGGGCTGGTGATTTGCTCGTATGTTAAATGTGGTGCCTTTTAACATGACAAAAACATCAAAAGATCCTTTGCTCCACACTAACAATAGGTCTACAATGTCTCCAGAAGAGGAAGTCCAAAAGATAAACTAGGAAAGGAGAAGAACTTAATTAGCGAGAGTTTTTCTGCTCTTGTCTCACTGTGACTGGTAAGATGAAGTTTTAAAAATCTGCCTGTGCCACAGAAACACAAACACTGAGCTTGTAAAAGACAAAAAGATCTCTACAGATCACAACACTAACTTACAGTACTGATGTTAATCACCAGCTGATTTCAGCATCACATGACATGCCCACACAATCTGTTCAGTATATCTTTGATAACCCTGAAACAGCACAAAAATGTAACATGTTCAGCTCAGCCCCATCCGATGGGGATTTAAACTGACTCTGCTAAAGAGGAGGAACATACCATACAACTCGTACCTGCTGCCATACTGTAGATTACATAAAGACAAAACAAGCTGTGATTGGCCTCTTTACATGTGTCGGATGACTCTTCCTGCATGATTGGGTGGTTCATGTTAAGATGCAAAAAAAACTTTTGTGCAGTTAAAGCTCTGACTACATGACGCTGATCACAAACAGAACCCCTGTCTAATTACATGCAGTTTAGCATGTAAAACTATGCACACTGGCCGTCAGGTTAGTATGCGCAATATTTGACCCATGTCTACACAGCTACCGTAAATGTTTGAAGTTCAATAGTTCGGTAATGCTCTGTGAGTATTTAGTGGTATGTCTAATAAATCCATGAATATTAGCTCATCAAACAAAGTTCATTCTGATGTTGTGCTTCTTGCTTATCTGAGAATATAAAATCCCATGGCAACAAACAAGTCATGGTTTTATTTCATGTGATCGGCTGAAGCATTGCGTGTAAGTCTCGCAGACGGATCTCTGTTCAGCATCAGTAACATGTTCCACATACCACAGATGTGAAAGCCAGCACTAAATCCAGACTAAATCCAGACCCTCCTGCTGTCAGACAATCACAAGTGATCTCCACTGCTGTGAGCTATTTATAAACACACTCATAGGTAAACATGCAAAATATATACCGACCTCCATGATCATTTAATTACTGTACACTTGTAAGTGTAACCAGAGCGTTTGTCAGATGATGGACAAGTAGAAGAGGCCCATACAGTACTCAGCTCAAGCCCAGGAAAAGTATTTGGTCTTGTAAATTTGGTTAAACAATCCTCTATTTGACCTGGAGACAGGCACCTGTTTTGTTATTGATAACAGATAAAGAGTTAAAGGTACTTAAAGCTGCAATCTGTAATTTCATTTGGTTAAAAATAAACAGAAAACAAACAGTTACTGAGCAAGTACATGACAGGTCAGTGTTCAAAACTTTGTCTCCTAACTCTGATTCAAAACAAACACGAGGCTGAACTGATTACCAACATCCAATGCACTGATTACCAGCCTGTCTGTTTCCCTCCAGCCCCCTTATCAGACAGCACAAGCTTTCCCATAACCCCTCAGCACAGGAAATGAGGGTGTGGTGGTACGACCAGCATCTAGAGTCCTCCAGACCTGTGCCACAACACCAGCTGTTCTCCACACTGACTTTTCTATAGAGACCTGAAAAGTCACTCTCCCAAAAACTCCAGGAGTTTCATTTGTACCATCAAGTTTCTATATAATGGTATGACTAGACCAGCAACTCTCTCTCTCTCTCTCTCTCTCTCTCTCTCTTCACAAACGCTCACTGAAGTTCAGATCATGAGATAAATGTCAAACTGCACAAACACAATAATCACTTTTGTTCACAGCAGAATTTGCTTTCACAATTTAAAAGCATTTTGAATTTCAATCCCATCAATCGTTCATTCTTATGTTACAGTTGCATTTCTGGAAATCATCTGGAGTTTCAAACGATGCAGCTGTTTCTTGAGGTAAATGGGATCTGGAAGGTGTTTATGATCACAATTTCTGCTGTTATCTAGCATATATATCTGAATAAACTCTTCTTCAAGCATGTTGAAGCAGCTGTGAGCTGCATGCAGTGATGAATCTGTGGACAGCTGCTGTCTTGAGGTCAGGTCACATTCACTCAAACACAGAACATATGAGTGTGAGGATGAACGTTCTGTAGTTCTGGACTACACGAGTTTATTCTAAAAGATCGAGAATGATACATCTGTCTTCCCTTAAGAATCTACACTTTGATACTTGTTGTGCCTTTAAACCTGACACCCCCCCCCCTCCCTTAAAGGAGCTCAAAGTGAAAGTCACCCAAAACGATACAGTAAAAATTCCAGCATCCTCATGCTCATGTCATTACAGTTAAACCCGCATGACACTCTGTCTTCTCTGAAACAGACATTATTTAAGCTCTTCTTCATAGTCTAATAAAAGTGAATGCTGTTAGTGGAAAACAACATTCAGTTTCTATAACTTGACTGTGTACTATATGTGCTGAATGTGTGACTGTACTTGTTTTTTGTTGATGGAAGGAGCAGCTCGGACAAACTGCCTAACATCACATTTGTGCTTTTACAGAGAGAGGATATGGGTTCAGATATGGGGGGGGGGGGTTGTATTTGCTTAACTTTTGACAGGGTTCTAGTACACCAGCCTCATGACCCCAGTTACTGGATCTCTTCCATTCCTCAGCTTCCTGCCATAGAGGCAAATGTTTGAGTCTGTGGAAAGTTCCTCCACACTCATCTTTACTCTGCTGAGCATTTTTCTGAGGAATGCCTCAAACACACTGTCTCTTTTTCTGCAGATACGGGGGCAGTCAATCAATAGTGATGCAGTCTACTGAGAGAAGTACAATGTGTGATATAGGAGACGGGTTCATATAGACATACCTTTCCCACAGAGTGAAGCAGAGCTGGGTAATGTCACACACACTCCTAATCCACAGTTACAGAGCACAGAGCGTTATCATCTGAAGTCTTTAATCAGTAAAATGTGGATGATTAATGAAGCAAACATCAAAAATAATGACAGAATATAAAAAACAATAATCAGCTGCACCTTTCCATACACACTGTTAACACACAGCACACACTCAAATTCAACTGTAATGTGCTTACATTTATAGATTGTAACTGAAATATGATCAAAATTCTATGGAGGATTGCATGTGTTGTGTGTTTGAAGTGCTGGTTCGTGAGATGCCAGTGGGGGGGGTGGGGGGGTATAACAGTCAACACTGAAAGCAGGGGCTCTGATTTATTGAGGAGGTCAGGAAACCAGGAGACCTTTGCACGAGAGGAGCTCTGGGTATGAAACACAGATGCTGGGAAATCCTTCATATGAGACTACTGGTTCATGATCAAGACAACACACAGAAATGCCTGGAGGTTCAAATCTGCCATCAGATAAAAACATGCTGTTCTTCATGTTGTCCTTTACGAACAAACATACAAACAAATACATTTTTAAAGATTTAATGAATTAATTTTAATTGATAATAATTCATTGAAATACATAACTGAATTACTTTAAATAATACGGTGGCGAATAAGACTGATAGACATAATAAATTAATTATTATAATTATTATAACATAATATATAACATTAATTTGACTTTTATTTATGATACAATTTAAAATGTAAAGTTTAAACCACTGTGTGATAAACCAATGAAAGAGCATGTAATGCAAACACCAGTTGAGCTGTAGTTCATCTGTACATTTGTGCCTCAGAAGCTTCTGTTTGTTTATGTTTCTGTGTGTGTGTGTGGGGCGGGGGTCTCTCCTGTCATTGGTCTTTCTGAAACCTGCAGCCAATTTAAAACCACGGGTTACTTTCTGTACTGCCCTCACAAGCCACAAATATCAGGAAGAGTGAGAGAGCCACAAACAAGAAGACGGGCAGAGCAGATAAAGTGTTAAAGTATGCCAGCACACGCCACCAACATGAGGCTGAAGTTCCCTGTTCTGGCCCTGATTCTGGAAGTGGTGACCATCGTCCTGTACGCTCTGTTTGTGGTGTATGACACTGGTGATGCTGATGGACATGAGGACAGTCATCATGCTGGAGAGAACAACACTCACCCTGACAGTCCAATGACACTCTACCCCAGTAAGTATCTCTAATGTCTACCTTTAAAGAGCACATGATGTATAACACATCATACAGAATATATAATGTGATACATTCATATAAACAGTTATGCTGCTGTTTAGGAGTCTGTTTCTGCACTTGTTCTGAAATGTGTTGAACCTGTCAGTCGTGTGGCTGTAGTTCTGTGACTGCTATAGTTCTGGCTATACAGTATTTATTATCTGATCACAAACATGAACAGATTTGTTGGACTGTTTGATGTTGCAGCCTCTCACCCTCTATAATCACAAGCGTATCATTGAGCTGCTTTCTCCTGACACACGTCTCACTCAGCGTTTGCTGAATTTGAAGCTCATTTCTGTGAAGATTTTGGTGTTAATATCTCACTAACGTTTACCTAAAAATACTTCCAGTTTCACGAGCTCCTGCACTCTGAGCAGAAAGACTGCTCGAGGATGATGAAGGTCAGCCTTCAGTGGGTCTCAGTTTGCCTTCAGAACACAGATTTAACATCAGAAGTTAATCTGGACCTGATTCGGTTCCATAACTGTTTAACACAAAAAAATCATTTAATCAAACATTAAATCTCTGGTTGGAAATTGACAATTTTACCTTTTACATTTTTTTCATTTCAATTGTTTCATGTTTCTCAGCAGTGAGTGTGATTGGACGGATATGTGATGATGAGGACGTATATGACAGGAAGTATTTGCTCGCTCTTAGAGGTTGATTAGCGTATATATATTTAGGCTTATATTGTATTGACTTCATAAGGTTACAGTGGTTCAGCAGTATATTTCCCCTGCTGTCTGCAGTCCTGTGACCTGTTGTTAGTGTCAGTCACCAGTTATATTTTACATGTATTCATTTGACGGACATATTTATCCGAAGCGACTTACAGTACGTACATTCAAGCACATTTTAATCAATTTGTGTGTTGCTGGGGATAACTACTGTACAGAAGACCAGAATTTCATTTCATAAGAAAAGAAAATATTAATATTACAAATATTTCCATGCACAGTAAAAATAGATAGGCTAGAGTTTTCTTAAACAATTTACACATTTGAGTTGCATTTCTTAAATGTCACATGACAGAAGTGACACGCATGCAGTTTTAAATTCACAGCTTCATCTCAATGCTGCACTCATGACTGCTGGAACACAGTTTGGACTGAAGTCTTTTCTGGGGTGTAAAGAACATAAACATGCAAGATTAGCAAGATTAGCTGCCCTCAAAGTCTCAAACTGACCCTTCAAAATGTGTCATTTCACTCATTCGCTTTTAAAAAACAGATTTTGCATTAAATTTCAAAGCACATTAAAGTTGAATGTGAAACAAACAGAAGGCCATTCATTATGTGATGATCTGTCACTCTAAACAAACACTAACAAATAACACAGAGATAAAAACAACATGTATCTATATACTGGGAAAAGTTAGGCCATCTGTCACTTGGTGTTGGTGTCAAATACGCAAAACATTTCAGAAACGAGTGAGAAGTTCAAAGAAAATAAAATAAAGGGCATTTTAGTCTTGGCAACAAAGAAAACACACATTGCTGTGTTATGTCACCATGTGCTAAATTAGTGCCGACAGAATGTAATTTAGTCATTTACAGAGAAAGGAAACTTTCCAGCCATTAGGAAAATGGAGCCTTTGAGATCTTATCAGAAATCTGTTGCACATGAGGAACAAAAACTTTCTCTGGGAAATGTATTTTGTTTGTTGTAGAAGCCAACAGTTGGGAAAATGGATTGTGCACTGTTACTCAGCCAGTAAAATAATCTGCTTTTCTGCTATGATTTCAAAGTTTGCAAACATCAAATGAACAGCTAGTCAACACAATCACTGTACGTGTATCACTCAAGAGCAGGAGAAAGATCAGAGGACATGAGGCGCTGATAAGGGCCGATGATCTTTGTCTCTCAGCTGCGTCACAGGCTAAATATTTTGGAGGTTTTAGACAGAACTGCATTTTAGTGCTGAACAACCATTAAAGCTTGGCAACAATAAAGAGATCTCTTGATTAAAGACACATAATTCTATGGAAATTCACAAGAATATGTTTTGGATGCTTGTGCCCCTACCAAGCTTGCTAACTAGCCTTATGACCATCTTGGTAATGTTGATCCACCAGCTAGACCAGCAACAAACCAGCCTGGACCAGCTGGTTTATTCAGGTCTTATTCAGGAAATTTAGGGGGATAACTTGTTTTAAAAACTTCAAAAACATGATCACATTTACAGTATTATGCAATAACAGATCACATTTGCACGTTTGTTTGTTTAAAGATGGCTTGTGT
>JAZGTI010017517.1:0-12158 GCA_036877585.1 Botia kubotai | reverse complement strand
CAGCATTTTGACATAATTCCCCTTCCTGCTGTCCAGATGGCTCAGGGCTGTATGATGGAGGTGTGCGATGGCGTCCTCAGTAGACCGGTTGGGACAGTACGTGAACTGTAGTGGGTCCAAGGTGTCAGGTAGGGAAGAGGTGATGAAGTCTCTGATGCTGGCACTTGCGTGTTTTGAGGCATGTTTTGATGATAACGCAGAAATTAACGTAAAATGCTCCGTCATTTTTGATCGTACAGATACAACCAATACATTTTTCGAATCTGTAAAGGGTCTATTTTTATTTGTATTCACTCATAATAACAATAAAACCCTGTGCTTTTATAAAAAGAAGAAAACAGACAGGGTACGCACTCTGCCTTCGCTGTCTCTGTCATCTCTTTTCACAGACACATAAATGAAACAACCTAAATCTCAGTGAATACGTGCTCCACAGACATAATGAATATACGTATAGAAAGCTTGAAATGTGTACAAAAACAAATATTCTTTTTTTAAGTAATCCGTATGAATGTTAGAGGATGTATTGTTTCTCCTGTATCACCTCATTACCGCTAATGTGATCCCGCCTCGCACTGAGCGCGCTGTTCATATGTAAAACATCTGAGGCGAGTCAGTTAATCATGTACACGCCCCCGAAAAGCTGCAGAAATTGTCAAAGCTTTATCAGAATTTACTGACTTTATCTGCACGTTTGAATGATGACACGCTAGAAGAAGCAGCACTTCAGATGATTCTGGACAGTGAGTTCACCTTCTCCTCAGACAAAGAACGCGATGACTTTTAGTTTTGAACAGAGCGCATATATAAACTATGCTATACATAAACAAATATAATATTATACTACGATGTCTCTTACAAAAATAACCATGGTTTTATTTATTTGACATTTTGTAATGACTATATTTATCCAAACGGTGAAATTGTTCACTAATCTTCTGTTCATGGATATCTGCTCTGGTGTAAATGTTCTGAATGTGTTATACCAGGTCATTTGGTATTCGCGATCGTCTGACGTGTAAATATATATAAAAAATAATAATATATATAAACAAGCTGTAAATGTCACCGAGAAGTGACCAATTGACAGACATATACGCGCGTCCTTTATTATCAGCTGGTAATTGCTAAACAGCGTGAGACCTCCCTCCGAGCCGGAACTTCCTGCTTGAGCCTTTGCTTATATTTCGGCATGAGGAAGATGGTGGCATGGTCGGATTTCCCAAATAAAGGGCAAGATTGTGCCTTGTAGCCGTCTCTGACTGTGGTGTAGCAGTGGTCCAGTGTCCTTTCACCCCTGGCACCCCTGGGCAGCTGATGTGCTGGTAAAAGTTCGGCGCTGCGCGTTTGAGGTTGGCACTATTAAAGTCCCCCGCCACAATAAGCAGAGCGTCCCGGTGCTGAGTCTGGTGTTGTATTAGTGCTTCATGCAGCTCCCATAAAGCAATGTCCGTGTCCGCCTGAGGCGGAATATAAATGGCACTGACTATGACCGATGTAAACTCCCGAGGAAGATAAAAAGGACAACATTTGATGGTCAGTAGTTCCAGGTTGGGTGTGCAGGAGTGTGTGAGAGGAACAATGCTTGCGATGTCACACCAGCTGCTGTTCACCATTAAACACACACCGCCTCCTCTTGATTTTCCTGAGTCCAGTGTTCTGTATATGCGGTGAACCGAGAAGAACTCGGCCGTCTGGATGGTGTGGTCGGGCACCGCCCGTCTTTAGCCATGTCTCGGTGAAGCAGAGGAGATTGTTCTCCAGTGACTGGACGTTGGCGAGCAGTATGCTAGGCAGAGGTGTGCGGTGTGCACCTATTGTTATAGGTGATATTTACATTGCTTCCTGCCCTATGCTTTTAGGTATCTTGTAAAAGCCTGAAATCCTATACCAGTGGTGTGTGCTCCGTGTTCTGTCTGTCTGGCTGTGTTGCTGTTTTATTTTCAGCATCTGACTTCAGTTAATCCTTTTTTCTTTTATTGTTTTCTTTTTACATTGATTAATTGAAAGTTTTTTAACGAATTGTTTGTTCATTTAAAAGGTTATTTGTATGGTTGTTTTTTGTTGCTTTAAGTCCATTTCCTTTCTTTATGCTGTTTCTTTTTATTTTGTTTGTAATTATTTGAGTCATGAGTGCAAACCCATGAAGTTCGAGGAGTAGGAAAGTGTAAGTGCTTTCACCTGAGTGTGTCTTTTGAGAGCATGGCATGTCCAACTTAGCATCTGTTCTCTTTAAAGCCATTGTGTTTTCCTTGCCTACTGGGTTCATTAGAGTTTATTTTGTATCTTTGTTTTTTTTCTCTAATTGTGACTGAGTTCGAGAAACTGAGAATTTTTGTTTTCAGTGCTTGCATATGTTCCACTTTAATGTGTATTATCTTGTCTTGGCAGGATCTGAGCACCCGGGGCAGAGGACTGACTCTAGTGGTGGTTTCCTTCACCGTGTGTCGTGCTTATCACTAACCTCAGACTGTGTGATGTACTAGCACAGTGGATTGCAGTGATTCTTTCAAATTTCTGATTTATCAAAATTGGCCTTCTTGTAGACCAAGTCCTATGGCATAACTCCATCTGAGGATTATCTGAGTGGTGATATATTTTTTTCCTTCTAATTTTATTTTTAAAATACTAATACATTTTTTGTATTTTTGTAAATTTTTGTCTATTTTGTATTGGCCTGTTTCTCTGACTCGTAGGTGACCTTACTTGATACTTGCAGCATTTGAAACTGTTAACCACAGCATCCTCTTGAGTAGGCTTGACAATTATGTTGGCATAAATTGAATTGCACTGGCATGGTTTTAATCATATTTATCTGACTGATTTCAGGTTGTTTCTGTGAGTGAAAGGGTGTTATATTGATTACAACTTCAGTGGAGTGCCGCAGGGCTCAGTGCTTGGGACTGTGCTTTTCACTGCATGTTCTGCCAGATGTATATTTCTTTGAGGGCCAACAAAATTCATAGTTGATATTAAAATTTGGATGACTCGCATCTTTTTACTACTAAATTCAGTTTTTAATTAAGTAAGTTTTTAATTATTGGACCGAAATCTTACACACATAACAACCTAGAAAACTGCCTTACTCTTGATGGATGCTCTATAAAGCCTTCTTCATTAGCTAAGAATTTAAGTGTCCTATTTGATAGCAGTTTGAAATCTTTGATCTTTTGACATTTCCAATGTTTGTAAAACTGCATTTTTTTCATATTAAAATATGTATTAAAACTACAACACATGCTCTCTAAGTGAAACACTGAAAAGTTAATTCATGCATTCATGACATCAAGACTTGATTATTGTAATGCCTTACTTGGTGGTTGCCCTACAGGTTTAGTACAAAAAGTTTCTATGAGAACGAAAAAGAATTACCATATTAGCCCAGTTCTGTCAACACTGCACTGGCTGCCTATTAAGCAACATATAAAAATTCCACTAATTACCACGAGGCCCAGAATGGTTAATCTCCTCAATACTTGAGCGTGCGATATATAGTGTTATGTATATAGACTAATGTAGTCTATAGACCAGATAATGGCAAAACGGGATGGGACGACCCCTAAGACGGACTACCCTAGCTCCAGTTAGACCTTACACTAGTCCCATTTCTAGGTGAACTAGGTGATCATCTTAATGCCAATTTCAGCTGTGGATCACCCAAAAACGGTGAGAATGTGATAGACTTTTGTATTTAACTTCTATCTATTTACCCACCTCCAGCTCAGTGAGATATTATGTTTTTGTTCTCTTGTCTAGTCTGAGCAGCGTGATGTTATAGCTGCAATTAACAAGTAACAATGTGCTTCTGTTGCAATCTCGGTTTGTAACATTCCTCATTGCCTGACATTTGTTACAAAATCAGATCCAAAAGTTTTATAAATAATTATTATAAGTAATTTATAAATCATTATTATAAGCTTTTTGTTTTTAACCAAAAAAGTTACGAATTGCAGCTTTAATGTTTTTTTTTCAGTTAAAAATACTTTTTTCTGCCTTTTTCTTAATGCAATGTTCAGATATTTCATGTAATTTATTGAACATTTTCCATTTTTATGTTTTTTTATTTTTATTGTATGTTAAACTTCTTTGAAACATTGCAACATTGTAAAAATGTGCTATATAAAAAGTATTTTCAACTTTAGCTGTCAGAAGGAAAAGAAAGGAAAAGAAATTAGAAAGATTGATTTCCTGTTTCTTGACAGAGATACATACATATGAAATATTCAATATTTAATAAAATTAAATATATATATGAAATATAGAATAGATCTATATAAAAACTTTAGAATTTAATTTTTTTATCCTTATCATTATTTCTTCACCTCAACAATAAAACACACTTTTTTTGTCATAATAAAGATCTAAAAAACCTAAAATATTGTCAGATTCCTTCAGATTCAATTTTATTTATATAGCGCTTTTCACAATGGTTTAAACATTCAAAGCAGCTTTACATATAATAAATAATAATAATAATAATAAAACACAGAACAAATGTCAAACATGTTCAACAAAGAATACATGATATTATTGCAAATAATATGTGCCAGATGTATATTAACAAGACTAATTAGGCATACCATGTTTATATTATGAATAAAGGGTTGACTAAACCAATAAAACTACAAAATCATTAAGCAAGATGTGCTGTTCCATCTCACATGGAGATGGCATATAAAAAGATAACATATTATGGGACAAGTATAAGGGATTTGCAATAGTACCATAAAATACAACACACAAAAGTAAAACACATACATAAAAATATCTTAAGATTACCCAATGAAGAAGAAAAATGAATAACAAAATAGAAGAGTCTTTTGCACTGTAATTATATCATTTCACTAGAAGCATATGGCTCCCTTTGCCAAGAGAGTCTTGAGATCTTAGGACAACACCTATAGCTTCTCTTCTGAAATAACAGTCTTCAGAACTCCGTTAAAATGTGGAGGGTGAGAGGCAAAGTGAATTCTGTATCGTCTCTCTCTATTGTTTTCAACAGCCACGAGGATAGACTAGGCAGAAGTTTCCACGCTGAAAGAAAATTCAAGAGAGGTATCTGCCACTTTAGCTGCCCGATATCCTCAATCAGATAACTGGCAGGAGATGGTCAATGTCACGGTCTGAATATGTCCAGGAGAGGACCGCAACAGAAATAAATGGTTGGTGGTGATTGACAGCGCGACGGCAGAGAGAAACGCTGTCTTCAAACCCAGAAAGACTACAGTAAATCCCCAAACAACTACAGTGAAGGAAGTTTTATTTTACAAATTTCAAAACAAAGAAATAACAAAAGGGTATTGGCTTCAGAATGGGGCAAGGCCAAAATAACAAACATCACAAAAACTACCTCTTTTATAAATCAACTACTTAAGCTTCAAAGTAAAAAAAAACAAAATATAGTAGATTAAACTAACTCCCTAACTAACATAACCAGAAGAAAATAAGTAGTATAAAACAAAATGGCACCCACCTTCCTACTGAACCCAAATAAATAAAAAAGGTCTCAATCATAGATGTAATCAGAGAGACAATAAACAAAGGTACTACTTCAACAGTCTCAACACAGCTGAGAGAAAGATACACCAATTCACTAAGCTAAGGTTTCACAAATCTATCGGGAAGCAAGGGCGAGACATTAGCCGCCGCACACATCCAGCCACCACCAACTCCTGGTCTGAGGGAAAGCTGTAGTTTAAATACTCTCTCCCATCACCCAATCACAGCAGAGCTCTAATTAACCACAGGTGAAGACACTGGTTCTGCAGGAAGAGAGAGGAGAGAGAAAAGAAAAACACAAACACCAATCATAGCTCACAACAAGGATGCTCACGGCTCCAGACGTAACAGTCAAGCATGCATAAGAGAAGGTGGCAATGAAAGCAGAAGTGCCCTCTGGGGGCTCTGAGAGGGGTCTGGAATCAAATGTTAACATGCTCATAAACTCTTCTCCTCCGGTGCCATGCTGCTGACATCCAGTGATCTTCTCCCTCGCAGCCCTTGAAGAATGCTTTCCTCAAATCAAACTTCCTCTTGGGCTGTGATGCCAGCGTCCACTGCACGGCCCCCTAGCTCTTTGTGGGGGGTCTCGAGCTGCCATGCTGCCTTCTGCTCTTGCATATATACAGAGGTAGCTCTAAAGCCAGAAGAAGTTGGTGGACCACCTGATGCCACAGATGCCTGGCCCTGGCAGAGAAGGAGCACCTCAGACTGCTTCTTAGCCTCATAGTATCTATCAAGAACAGAGCTGACAGCATCACCGAACAAACAATGAGGAGCAATCAGGGCATCTATAAGAAAGGTTTTATCCCTTTCTCTGATGCCAGGCAAATTGAGCCACAAGTGTCTCTCCACTGCCACCAAAGCAGCCATAGAATGATCGATGGCACAGACTGTCTACTTTGTGGCACAGAAGGCAAGATCTGTGGTTCTGCAGAGCTTCTGAACTGTATCCGGTTGTAATCCACCACCATGATTCAGAACAACTGCTATTATGTGGAGGACCAGCCCCACCTGCTGCCACATAAGCTTTGACTTGACTATACTCAACTCTGAACAGTCTAGAGGGCAAGGCTGGTTTTCTACACAATGATGTCATTAAAGATTAATGATGTCAGAATGATGTCATTAATAACCTCAATCAGAACCTTATTCATATCCCCAGCTTTCATCAGAATTATAGGGAACCAGGCGGGAGCGGAACATCTTCAGCAGAAACAACTCACATCGGGCTTCCCCAGGAGCTGACCCAGCATGTCCCTCTCCCAAACAAAACACACATATTGTGCATATACATATACACACAGTTAAAGACAAAATTATTAGCCCCTCTATGAAATTTCAATTATTTTTCAAATATTTCCCAAGTAATGTTTAACTTGAGTTATGGTATTTTTCCACAGTATTTCATATTATATTTTTCCTCTAGAGAAAGCCTTATTTTTTATTTGCCTGGAATAAAAGATTTATTTAAAAAGAACTGCTAAGGTCAATATTATTAACCCCCTTACGAAATGATCTGTTTGATTGGCTCCACAACGCACCACTGTTATCCAATTACTTGCCTAATTAACCTAATTAATCCTTCAAGCCTTTAAATTTCACTTTAAGCTGAGGATTAGTATCCTGCAAAACAACTTGTAAAATAATTTGTACTGTGATCATAGCAAAGACAAAAGAAATTAGTTTAGACTTAAGAAAAAGAATAGTTAATGCTCACAAAGGAGGAGAAGGATATACACGTTTATTAAAGCATTTTCAAGTGTCAAGAACTGCCAAGAGACCCACACAGTGGAGAACAAGACTGGCAGAAGTAGGAAGCAAAAGATTTTAAAAACTTTGGAAAGAAAACTAGTGAGAGAGGTTTTTAAAGAGCCAAGAACAACTACCAAGACACTAGTGAATGATTTAGTGAAGTCTGGGATTGATGTCTCAATGAAGACGGTCACTAGAGCCTGGCACAGGAATGGACTGCAAGGTTGCCGACCAAGAAAAACTTCACTTCTATAGAAGTGACACCTCCAAGCTAGACTGAAATTTGCCACGGACAACCCGGACAAAAATGATGACTACGGGAAACACATCCTTTGGTCAGATGAGACAAAACTAGAGCTATTTGGCCATAGAGATGTTGCCTATGTTTGGAGAAAGAAGGTAGAGGCACTCAACCCATATGAACACCATTCCCACATTGAAACATGGCGGTGGGAGTATAATGCTGTGGGGATGTTTTAGTGCGTATTGAACTGGGAATCAGGGTCGAAGGAAACATGAAAACGTAAGACTATTTGAAGATTTTGAAAGACAACCTGCAAGGCAGTTGCAACAAAACTTGATTTGGGTCGACGTTTGTCTTCCAGCGTGATAATGACCCAAAGCATACCTCACTTTTGGTGGGGAACTACCTCCAAATGAACAAGGTGAGCGTCCTTGACTGGCCTGCACAAACCCAGACTTGAATCCAATAGAAAATCCGTGGGGCACACTGAAGACCAGAGTCCATGCCAGGAGACCAACAAATCTGGAGGAGCCTGAGAGATTTACCAAGGAGGAATGGACGGCAACTCCTCAGAAGACATGCCTGAAACTTGTTGAGAACTAAAACAAATGACTAAAGGCTGTTAATAAGCAAAAGGGATACGCTGTTCACTATTAACATCAGAGGGCTGAGTGATGAGCTGCGCCAGCTCATCACCGCCGGACCGGCCACAGCTGGACCGCATCACCACACGGCTGTATAACGCTGCCAGCTCCCGCCCTCGCGAGAACTGAAGTGAGTAGCGAAGGCTGTAGTTTAATGCCTGTTTTTTCTCTCCCTTAACACAGAGAGCAGCGAGTGACCGAACCACCACCCAGAGGAGCGTACACGGACACCCACTCTCACAGCACAAAGGGATACACGAGACACGGAGTCGCACACAGGGCACGGAGTTTCACACGGGGCACGAAGCCTCACCAGCCACACCAGCCACACCGTCTGACACGCACCCGCACCACACGTTTGTGCACACAATAAATCCACCCTCCAGGGTCTTGATTCACAGCCTACTTTGTTGCATGATTCTTCACCCGTGACAATATATACATACATATAAAATGAAAAACATTTTGTTTAAATATGAAATCTACATAGCATGGTTCTACCTAGCACCAGAATAGGGTCAGCTTTAGTCATACATTTGCCTAAAATACACTATATTGCCAAAAGTATTCGCTCACCAATCCAAATAATTGAATTCAGGTGTTCCAATCACTTCCATGGCCACAGGTGTATAAAATGAAGCACCTAGGCATGCAGACTGCTTCTACAAACATTTGTGAAATAATGGGGCGCTCTCAAGAGCTCAGTGAATTCCAGCGTGGTACTGTGATAGGATGCCACCTGTGCAACAAGTCATGAAATTTCCTCGCTACTAAATATTCCACGGTCAACTGTCAGTGGTATTATAACAAAGTGGATTGACAGCAATTGGGAATGACAGCAACTCAGCCACAAAGTGGTAGGCCATGTAAAATGACACTCAGACAAACAGCGTAATCCAAGAGACAGGTAGAAGATAAACCAGGACCACGGAAAGGAAACCAACACAACTCTCATACAGTTTAACACTTACATATGCAATACTTTGCCAACAATGACTGAAATACCTGAGGCTAACAAAGAGTGATTTAATGACCTACAACTGAATGCTATTAGGGGTAAGACCAGAGAACGAGTGATACCAGTGTGATACCAATTTAGTGCATGAAACAGCATACAATTGATTAGTAAAAACCACTATTTGTAAGTTATATTAGTACAGTTAAGTAAAAAATAAAATAAGTGAATGTTAAATAACATCAGTTAAACACAAAACATATTTGGCTTCTAAAAACAAACTTCTGATTAACTTCTGAAACATAAAGGCCCACACACTGTCAAATAGTGCTAATGGGAGCATTTGATATGCCCACAGTGCAGCAATGAGGCACAGCATTTCGTTCCTGCTTTATCAGCAAACAGGGTTACAGTGAAGTAACTCAAGACGTTTCCTATCAAATGCTATTCTCTATGCTGCATTTCATAATGCTAATAGGAATGAAAATACCAATACAGCTGCACTGGAACTGTCTGGACCCCTTATGGTTGTGTGCTGTGTTTCCACAAACATAGCGAGATCTCATCTAACAAATTGGCATGTCGACTCAAAGACATGCAAACCCAGAGTAGCATTGGCATCCAAAATATAAAACCTAATAAATGTGTGTGGAGAGGATCAAACTGCCGCATTGCATACTTGTTGCAAGGGGGCATCTCTTGCCAAAACCTTAAAGGATGCTACTCCCCTAACAGCATGAGCCCTGACTCCCTATAGGCTAGGGCAATGGCATACCTCACCCAATGGGTGACATTGTTTGCTTAGCGGCAGTTGACCCGCAGTTGCAGCCTCAATAGCAAATAAAAAGTGGCTCTGAGTGGCCCCAAGAAGATCTTTTCTATTTTGAAAAACAACCTTAGGTGCCTAGATCCATGATAAAATAGCTATTCCTCATCGGGTTCCCTTAGAAGATCTCTCCAGACAGAAGATCTCCTGATTGAAGTCATTCACGGCGAGCAATCGAGGAGGTATATCAGATCTGAGAACAAAACACAGGTTGGCCAATGAAGTGCTATTAACAAGAGGCAAGACCCCTGTTGATGGACCATGGCTCGGTTTCCGGGACCAGACCAATCAGGGAAATGCGTAATGGCAGAGCCTGGGCCATGTATAACCCATGGTGTCCAGACCCAGGGAGCTGTAGGAGCTATAGAGAAGTAGAGAGGACAGTGCGCTGTCTCCTATGAAGAGATCCACCTTTGCTTCAGAAAAATCTTTTGCAAATCTGTTTGAGTTTCCACAGCCTGTCTGAACAGTGTGTCTGCTTTCACATTCATATGTCCTGGAATGTAAATCACTCTGTGGGAAAGGAACTTATCCTTAGCCCAAAGCAGAACCTGCTGTGATAGCCTGTTCAGGTGGCGTGAACGCAATCCTTCTTGGCAATTTATGTAGATGACTACCAAGGTCCACCCACACTAGATCATGGTGGCCCCTTACATTTACATTACATTTACATTTAGTCATTTAGCTGACGCTTTTATCCAAAGCGACTTACAATTGAGGTTCACAAAAGAAGCATTCAGTACAAGAGGAAACAAAGCATACATAAGTGAAATAGTACTAGTCCTGAGTAGGTAAAACACAACATACGAGCTAAGTGTATATATATTTTTTTTTTTTAAAAAGGAGTGAGAGGTAGAAAAGATGTTTTTTAGTGGGTCAGATGTAGGCGGAAGAGATGAGTTTAGCTGTTGGTGGAGTTTAGCTGTTGGTGGAAGTACTTTAGGGCTAGAACGTGGGTCAGCATGTATGACTGTAGCAGAAGTTTTTGTACCGCAACAACAGATCCGATTAAACCAAGATAATATACATTCACATACTACAATTTATTCCAAGGGTCCAAGAGTTGTCAAGGCAGTGATATATTATAAAAATGACGTGTGTGTATGTGTGTTAATGAAGCAATAAATAATTTGTATTGATGTACACATTTTTAAATAACTAGATTTTTCACACCAGACCATAGAGCATTTAACAGTAATGAGAGTTTTATATGCATTGCCATAAAGCTGTTTAACAGAATTTCTTGCTAGGTGGTAAATGCATGCATTTCAATTTGGACATTTATTGTCCCCAACTGTGTTTTCACATAACAGGGCCTGTATTTATCATTGTTTTACTTCTTAATGAACCTTATTTGCATTTCCATGATTGATACATATGCATCAATTTAACTCGTTGTCATCTGTAGCATATTGTTTCTTTTACTTTGTTTTAAGACTAAAAAAAATAAATGCACACACAGACACACAACAAGCAGAAGCACACATAAAGTATCCATACACATGCAAATACTAAAACACAAGTATAGTAAAAGTCACATACCTACACACACTATGCAGAGATAACTTCACATGCACTTTATGCCCAGAGGAAGCAGAATTGTGACAGATAAACATACGGTGTTTAAAATCTACCCAAACCTGGACATTATGATAAATACTGCATGAGGGAGAACCCATTACAAACCTACAGATCTGAATGGCTTCTGATAATTGCTATTAGATATTGCACCTTACTATTTTGCTTACTATCTTACTATTACGTCAAGGATTTAAATTGCAAATTTTTCAGTCCAAATCAGACAATAATAATAATCATATATTTGTATTTAATTAGTATTTAATCCCTTCAAGTTTGTTTACCTTAAAATTAATAAAGGAAGGGGATACAATTCAATTCAATTCAATTTTATTTATATAGCGCTTTTTACAATGTTACATTGCTTCAAAGCAGCTTTACATAAAAAACAAAGAATAATAATAAAACACAGAACAAATGTCAGACATGTTAATTGTATTATTGCAAAAAATATGTGTGGGATGTATGAGACTAATTAGGTATCCTAGGCCTATAGTATGTTTACGAACAAAGAGCTGACTGAACCGATAAAGCCACAAAATTGTTGAGCAAAATATAAGTTTTCCAGTTTACATAAGGATGGCATATAATAGACAACATCTTATGGGACAGGGCTATAAGGGATTTGCAATAGTACCATGAACTACACAACATGCA
>JAZGTI010017515.1:0-12159 GCA_036877585.1 Botia kubotai | reverse complement strand
ATTTTGTAATTTCAGGAAATTGCATAATATATTTGATATTTAGGGTTCTTTAACCAGCTAATTTAATACATAATAATTACAATTGAATATAATTGCAATTGAATCTAGTATTTTAAGTACAATTGGAAGTAGGAAAAACTGAAAACTACTCAGAAATGTAGTAATTGTATAATGCACCACACCACCCCAAAATGATCACCAGTCCCTTCAGATGTGGTTTGATCATTTAGTGCTTTACTCTAAATGCTTATGGTAGGACGCTAGTGACCAGCTTTAACTAGTCTGCTGTCAGTCTTAAGTCACTTTCTTTCCCGTCCGGTACTAGAGCAATGAATGACAATACGTTGTTCATCTTTTTTAATTAAATCACACACCAGCATATTTAAGTTATTTAAACTTCACGTGCTTAAGTTTTATTTTGTTAAATGACTTGCATTACATCCTATCGTAGAGCTGTATTGCGTACGTAAACTGTTTGGGTTGGACAACATTGTCACAGAAGGCGGGGCTTCGCAAAACGGAAGTACAAACCGCGATGTTTTAAAACTTCAAATAGTTTGAAACTTACAAAAAATACATTTTGAGTTTAGACCATGAATCTGACCAGTGTTTATAACTAAACGCTATATAAAGTTATTTCACATACGTTTTACAAACATAATAAAATTAACAACAAGATAACATTATAAAAAGTTTCGTTAACTAGCGCGCTAACTAACTAGCCAGTTTCCAGTGTTGTCTGGGAAACGGAAACGCATTGCACTGTCGTAAAACGCAGGATGTGACTCACTGACCAAAAACTATCGCAAGTTTAAAAACTTTTGTCCAAGCCAGCAATGTTACAGCCTGACAGAGATACAGACTTTCCGTCTTTGGACATTTATTCTGACGATGAAGATGTAATAACAGAAAGAAGAAGCGCGTCTGGGGAAGCAAATGCAGGTTTAGATGAGAGCAGGGCAACGCCTGGGCGGCAACCCGCGCTCTACACACACCTGTGGCCTGGTCGCATATTCTCTATGCTGTGCAGCATAGTCGTTGTTTCATTTATCGCCGTGCTTGTCTCCTTCTTGTACATCGTATTAAAAGGTGAGCACTTCCATTTTTACATCTCTGTAGTTATTGGTTGTGCAGTACATTAGTGCTATATTTGCATATGCACACGTTGTTTCATAATTCTTTGATCTGTAGAAATAAGAACAGAACGGATTACCACTGAAGATGGATCAGAAGTGAGACTCTTGGGTTGGTCCTAATTTATTCCTTGTGTATTTTTCATAGTTGCAATTGATATTCGCTGCGTGTTGTACAATGTGGTTTTGTCTTGTAGGGTTTTGGAGTATTTTGGTCCTGTCTTCTGTAGCTGGAGTTCTGTGTTGCAGTTTCTCCTGGACCCTAACCTACTTTGACTCATTTGAACCAGGAATGTTTCCCCCAACCCCTCTTTCATCGGCCAGATTCAAGTGAGCCCATTTATGTTATTGTACAATTAAAAAAAAACGCTATACCATATTCTCTCAAGCAATGGTATGGACAGTGTGCCAAAGGTTTCATTGCAAAGGCTTCTGTAACTGTTATATGGGATATATTGACTAAACGTGTCTTTGGATAGTTTTTTCCCCCCCAAAACCCTGATAAAGATCTTTTATAATTTATAGAAATTGTATACTTTTGGTGCTGTAACTAACTGGTCACCAGGCTTAGTCAATTAAAATGTTCAATTTATATGTAGTCATAAAACTGCATGTTATATACATTTAGAATTAGACAAACTGCTTTAGATGGTTTTAGATAAGGCAGGCTGTCACATAAAAAGAAACTGCCCATTTAGCCAGCGTGAGCCAGTGCAGTTTACCTAAACAGGCTGCCCAAAACACTTTATTGGAATCCTAAAAACTTCTTCTCAGGTCGTATGCAGAGGTAGAAGGAAAATAAGGTGCTTATTATAAGGTGGGGTTACTCCCCATCTAAATTATTTCGTCAGGGACCTGTACCATAAAGCTGGTTTAGTTGGCTAGCCAGGTAAGTTTAGAATTAGTTTTTGCCAACTATTGGTTTTAGGTACCATGAAGGTAGCTTGGCTTTAATCAGTGTTCATCGCCATGGTAACTTCTAGATAAGATGTTCTTATCTAGATGTTCTAGATAAGAGATCTTGCACCAAATCTTGACCAAAAACTTATTTTTCCAGTTGAATGTGAGAAAATATTTAGCTATTTAATGGAAGTTTATAAGCTCTTGCAGTTGGTCCATGCAGCTCAAACTGCTTTAAAGTACGTTCCAGCTAAGTTGGAGCTAATGATCCAAACTCATCCGTTATCATGCTAGTGAGTTAATTTTCTTCTGAAACACCTGCCACAATTTTTCTATTGATTTTGTAAATGCTGCTAATTTATTTCAGTGCTTGATGACATTGATCTGTGGCTGCTTTTACAAGAAGCTCAGTATTCCACAGTCAGTTCTGCTCAACAGTGTAATACCCTGAGAGAGTAGAGGAGTTATAGGAACATGTTATCAAGGCTGTTCCTCTATTCTGAGATTATTCACCCATTTTTCCTATTTTGTTTTTAGCTGTCAGTGCTTGAGCAGCTTGTCAGCTGGTAAAATAGAAAATTGTTTCTATCTCTTTGCGCTGGTTGGACTCGGCCAGGCGAGAGCACAAGCTCGGAGGAGACCAGAAAAGCAATTTTCCTGTAATTGGTTTTCATCTTCAGACCTGAATACTAGCACCAAGCGGAACTTTCAAAATCTGCCCCAGTATTGGTCCACAGGGATTTCGTGTGGCTCCAAAACCCCATCAAATATGTCTAAATGTCCTTTACCCCAGCTGCTAATGTTCTGACAGAGGGAACACATTTTTTTTGTCAGTTACCTAAATCCAGGTCTGTGCTTTTTGGAATAATGCGGATTCCCTGGATAGGTAATGCTGTATATGCCTGATCTGTGCTAGCCACAGGAAAAGTGAAGCAATGCAATCAGACTTCTAGAACTTTTTCCCAGCCTAGGCATGTAAGATCCAATTCCTCCTTTATCCATCTTGATTTCACTTCTAACATATTTTTAGATGATCTAACTGAGTGTTGTGAAAAAAACAGACATGTATTTTCTGGTTCATTTCTGTTATTTTCACAACATCGAACCCTCATTTGGCACTGGTTTGTTGCTGTGCTACACAAGTGTCCAAGGCTGCCAGTTCTATTATTTTTATACTAGTTTGTACTCTGAAAGATTGTCATGCACCCACACATTTTTAAAACCTGGCACAGAGATAACAGATCCCTCGTTTAACCACCACATAAATTGTAGTCTGTCTCTATGGTAACCAAGTAAACTAAATGACACTGTGGTAAAATAATGAGTGTTGATGCAGGAAAACATTGCCGTGACAACATTAGTCACACTCCCTTAGTGGTTTCAGTGACAACCCACTGCATAACTGAAGGAAGTGTTGTGAAGGTGTAAGCTGCCCTAATAGCCCCTCAGACTGTGAAGTCTGTTGGGTTTCTAATGACCTTATTTCTCCTGACATTTATTACCCGGAGCTTTGTGTACCCATGCTAGGAGGGCCATTTGAAACTACTGCTATGGACTGTTACCATTCACAGATTTAAAAATACTTTTGTAAGTACCCAAACTTTCTGTTTCTAGTCATTTAATGATTCAGTCATGCTGGGACTTTTTTTAAAATTGTCCTTTTCAGAAGTTTTGACAGTTTTTTTTTAGGAAGCTCGGCTGATAACAGCTATTAAATTTTGAATGGTGACCTAAAATGCCACTAAAGATGATGCAGTGAATCGTGGTGGAATAAAGTAACTGCCTGCAGAGCTACTTGTAGCAGTATTTGATATTTAACTAGAAATTTGTAATTGAAGTCATTTGTGTTAGATGGCACTCCTGAGCAGCATTTACATTGAGATGGTGAAAGGCAGAGTATGTAAAGCCCCAGTGTGCACATCTGATATAAAGATCTGTCTCAGTTGAGCCAGTCGCGGGTGGTCGGGTGAGAAAGATTTTCACTTAGTAATAACATGCATTTTTAATGCGTCTCCTGAGGTTTTTCATGTTTTTAAAAAGCAAAAAGTCGTCAAACTGTAAACATAAATCAGCACGCCATTTCTGACTGGAGAGTAGGAAACCCTTGATGTCATTTGGGACGTATGCGTATATGTGTGTTATTTTCTACATCTGACTGTTTCATAGTGGTATTCAAACATTTTTGGCCCCCGGTTTACACCTGTATTTCCTGCCGAAATCCAACTTGTAATCCGTTCGGCTGAAACAGATCTTGCATACTGAGATGGGCTGCTCCTTTTGACGCCAACTGAAACGGCTCTCCTGAGTTTCAAAATGAGTTTAAGCTGTGCTTCACTTTATGAATCCATAACCTGGCTTCTGATTGGCTGTTGGGAAGGAACATTATTGATTGTGTCTGGAGGCTCTGCGATAAAACCCAGGGTCACTCCGTCACCGTGTGATTTGGTTATCTAATCTCACAGCGGCGCTCTGACGATGCCTGTCCTGAACCCAGCTTACACAGCCAGCTCAGATCGCAAACAGACTATCGACCAGCTAGCAGCCGGATGGGGTGGTATTGACTGACCCCTGCCATAGCTTCACAGAACTGTGACTGGGTCTGCTTGTTCTTTCACGCTTGCATAGCTCCGTTTCACCACAACAAAACAGCAGTGGTAGACACACATCCTGTCCTGCGAGTGCTCTCATAACGCCAGTTTGTCACAGCTTCGCTCTAACAATTAGACTTCTGCAGTTTTATCCATGCGTGACTTCTACTAATAGAAGCTATTCGATCTTTTTGTTGTCACTCAGACCCGATTTGCACACACACGTTGTTATAATGCACCCATCATTTTGTTTCCATAGAAACCCAACGTTTCAGTCAGTGGGTACATATGGTCACAGTCAGTGTTTTCGTGGCTGTCTTCAGTAGATAAGCTTTACATTATCTGCTTCCGTTGTAGGTGAGGTTCAGGGAGTCCAGGCTACTCTAATTGATGTGCTGAATTAACTGGCTAATAGTAATTAGTCGCTTTTGGTGCTTTGAGTTTTTATTCATGCTCTTTTCTGATTAAATCTCATGCCAGTAAATTATCTGAACCGATGGCCTTAATTATAATCTGTTCCCAGACCCTTTTTCTCAGTTGCATCGGGACACGCCTGACTTCCTAATGTTCTGTGTCAAGGCTACTGTCTGTCTGAAGTGTCATTAATGTGTGTGTTCTGTCTTTAAGATAAATGGACCTTGTGCTTCCTTGGAGAAAAAAGGTTTTGACGGACACAAACTGATACAGCCCCATCTGACCATGTGACGTTCTGGTTAGAACGTATCTGCTACAATAACAACGTGGCAGTAGATGCTTAATATCAGGTCATGGCCATGTGGTCCAGCTGATGTAATAACCAAGAGTCTTGAGATCCCATATTATGTTTTCACTATTGCACCACTGAATGTGTTTGGCTTTATGGTGTTAAAACATATTTTGATGTTAAAGCACTTCTATCCTAGTTTAAAGAGATTAGACAATGGAATTGTTATAATCGCTTATAGCTATTTTTGTTTGATTTACCATAAAAAACAACAACTACATCCGTTTTCAAAACATTGTGCTGTTTGTTTGAGCATTCTGACCCACCTGACACAACAGCATTGCTTCAATCTGTTTGTCTGACCAATAGCAGATGGAGGGAGTGTTTTGCTAATTGGTGCCACTGTTGGCACAGACATTACAAACATTACCTTTAAACATCTCAAAGCTTTGTCGCAGATTAAGCTGGTAGACAGCTGCTAAACCTGAACATAATATAGTACTCTAAATGACCTGTTAGAAAGGACTCCATGTAACATTAGACATCTAGATGACACATAATGGGAATTTTATGGGCTTCTACATCAACTTACCATGTTGTAATGACCAGCTGATAAGATCAATACACTTGTACATGTTCCATGTCCTCAGTGTTGTTTGTTGTGCTTGTAAACCTTCTGCGTTGGAGTCACACAACTCCAGAGATTAAAATGCAGATTAATTGCTCAAGGAAAGATGGAGTACATCATGCAGCTGTGGAGTAATAGACCATATGAATGTGTGTTTTTTTGCAGGCGAATGACCGGACACTCTTTCCATATGGGCTACAGCATGGCTATACTCAACGGCATAGTGGCTGCCCTCACTCTTATGTGGTACCTCACCTGACACCCACATTTCTCAGCCGACCTCATCCGTCATCAATTGGCCAACCTGGATGGTTCAGGAGGAAAAAATCAAAACATTTGTTTGAAGCCCGTATGACTTCTGCAGACTCGAAAAAAGATAGTAAAAAATATAATAATAAATATGTAATAATAAAATAAATGCTGCCATGATTTTGCTTAAATATCTGGTTGTTTTTACCAGAACCAATCTGAGTTTGTAGAAAACTCAGATTTTGTGCCTCATTACTTTTTTTGTTCTGACACTTGTGGAGTTGTCAAGTTTTGTGGATTCTTAAAGTGAATCATAATGTACTGCCATTGTATTAAAGCTGCCGATTCAGACAATTATTAAACAAACTCCTTACGTGTTCCAAAGAAAAAAGAAGTCATACGGGTTTCAAACAACTTGAGTTTTATTTTTGGGTGAACTAAACCTTTAAAAATAGACATGTTTTTGTTCATGTACAAATTTCATAGTAGAGAACAGTGTTTCATGGAGGATTTCTGCTACATCCATTTTAACTTGACTAATTCAAACCAAACGCACAATGATTCTTAATGGACTACATTTCAATGAAATAACATTGGCAAAGTCAGGGACTCTTTGTTATCCAGTTATTATGTCTTTTAAAAGGCTTTGGATGATAGTTGCTGTGACATTTTACCATTACAATAGCACTGCATTACTGACTGCCTTCTGTTCTTTTGATGTCACTCATTAGTGAAACATCACATGATGGTGGTTCAACTGTTTCTAAATAAATTGGATGTGCATTTAAGGACCTCTGCTTCGCAAAAGCCACAGTCCCTTTGGAATTGCACTCTATTAAAGCTGCATGTTGCTGCTCTATTGAGCGTTTTAATGGGGGAAAATCATTAATACAATAGCTGTTTAGGGGTTGATGGAGAATGGCTGTGTTAAAGCTTTGTGGAGAGCCTGGGAGAAGGTCAGAAGTGTATAAGTGTGGATTTAATTTATGACTTTAATTATTTGATGCAGACTCTGCCAGGCCATGATTACGTTCTTCTTTTCCATTAGATTAGCAGGCCCTGTAGCGACTCATTTTAGCTAGCTCTAATGCACTGGTCTGTCTTGTATATGGAGTATAAATGTACTGTCAGTGTGTTTTCATTTTACGTGTGGCAAAAAGCTGTTTTTTTTTTTCTTCTTAGGACATTTAAATCTCCATTTTAGTACATTTATATCTCCATTTTAGTACATTTCTATAAACATTCATTCTTTTAATGTTGCAATTATTTTAGTTGATTTCAGATTATTCACCTGAAAACCTGTTGCTAATAGATTTTGTATATTGTATTTTTTTTGGTTGGTTGTCACATTCTGTATTATGCATATTGTACTGTTTTGTTCTGTCCTAAGACTTTATTCCAAACCTTTCTGATTACAAAGTGTCTTTCTTACTGCTGTAGAAGTGAAGGTCTGTCAGTTACGCCGTCCCCTTGGCCTTCACAAACGCATTCATGCAGTGAGGCTGCCACATACAATATCCCAGCCTGAAGCCACCTGATCTGCAGGTTGAGTTTTTCATGTTTACAGTCATTTTAATAATTGGGATGAAAGAAACAACACTGGAATATTCATTGCTCAACCAAAAGGTGCGACGTCGTGTAACACTGTCAGTGAAAATTGTGAGGATACATTGATGCGAAAGCAATAAATTTGCAATACGAATAAATAGGTGCTGCGCCTTATTTTTCGCTCTTCTCTAGCGTGTGTGTTTGCCGGTATCATTTCCATTAAGATGGAAAAATGCCTCCAAATAAAATCATAATGTGCTGCAATTCACACAGACATAAAGACTAATAGAAACGTCTGCTGTGCAGTTTGCGGCTGAGTGCTTGTTCAGATCTCTGTGAAGGCCTCAGGGTGCAGAGCTGCAGAATACAGAGTTCAGACATTGTGGCTGGCAGTCAATATGAAAGCATTTGCTATGGAGCCTATTTGCGTGTCACCCTAAGGCTAGTCTTTGAGAAAGGGCAGCGAGACATGTAATCATTTTGCGGAATAAAAAATTATGCCCACAGCTCGCTGTGTGTCTGGCAAAATGGACTCCAAATCCATCTGTTCTGTCATGGATGAGGACGAAAACAACTGCAAATACAACATATTCTGCAAACTAATACCAGAGCCGATTTGTTTATTGTTTGAGCTTGAAAAAAGGTTTAATGTATTTTTATAAAACTGGACTGGTAGCGCAGGAATGACATCACAGCCTGTCCATCATTGGTTGGTGTATAGTGTTATATATTACATCTTTTTTAACTACACAAACATTCAGTGGATTCCGAATTAAGGAAATGCGTATTTGAATGCATGTGATGTCCTGCCGCCCCTCTGCTAAGAAAAGGTGTGACGTTCCACGCTTAATTTTTCAGATCAGAAAAATGCATTGACTAGGTACTCAAAGCAGACTAGGTACTCAAAGCAAACTACATCTCTTTGCATATTTATCTCTTTGCACTTGCTACTATTCATACTACATAATAGTGTAGAGTGGAACAGAATGTGATTTGGGACATACTTTCTGTTTGTACAGACTAACGTTTGTATTTGCCTTTAAAGAAAATGGTAAAATAAGCTTTTTGCTTTATATAATGAGAGGACATTTTGGCTGAGAAAGAGGTTTATAAATGTATAACATTGTCAGTTTGGCTAGTTTTTTATATGGTGGTACACACAAGAACTGATGCTTGATCTGGCGAGTTTTAGTAAGCAAATCCATCACGGCAGTTAATGGGCCAGCACAATGTTTGACCTTTTCCCCCTCACTTAGTGCTTTCCATCTGTCTTTCTTTGCCCACCGATCTGGCGACGGTATTGGAGCTGACTTCTTCATCGCAATCATCTCGGTCATCTCCCGCTCTGCGTCATGAAGTCCACCATCACAAAACTAAACCAAACAGATGCACATTTTTAAAAAAAAAACAGCAGCCTCGACTGCCTCATTTTGGCTTTGTGTCGGATATGGAGTTGGACAAGCTGAATGAAAACAGAGATAATGTTTGTTGCTTAGATACTGGCTGGAGTGAGATAAAAATATCTGATGTCGGCCTTGGTCTGACTCCACATGAGAAGCTCAGAGGAACCAAATATTAGAATCAGACTAGAAAAAGTTGGGTGTCCACCTTTAATTATTTTTTATTTCAAGCACTTTACCATTCATTGTTCACTTCATAGCACACTGATTATTATATAACAGTTATATAACTACATCTTTTTATTTATATATATATATATATATATATATATATATATATGTTAACTGCATTTTAGGTATATAATAAATAATTTCCTGCTTCAAAGCCTGTAATGAAGTCCAGTCGAAACAGTTTTAATTATTTATGACTGACCACTCGTTCCTGGTAGCTGGATGTTAAAAATACAGATCACATTTGCCAGCTTTTCTTCCAGTACTTTCTGCAGTACTGAAGTGCATGCAATGAGAAAAACTGAGTTCTGACCCATTTTTGACACTTTACATTGTAGTGTTTATCATTTGCAAAGCTGTTTACCGTACCGCTGTGTGTAGTGGAGAGAAAGTATGCAGAATGTATACAAACACAGCTCTGGACGTACGGGCGTAAGGTAACAGGATGGTCTATATGGAAGTGCATCACATTGTTAATCTGAATGTCATCTTAGTTTATGTTTTAGGTAAATTATTGAGTTCTTCGGTTGTTCTAAGACAGTTTAGATGGATTCCTGAGGTAAGCTTTGTGTAAGACATGTTTGAAAGCACACCAGGGTTTTGTTACTGTGTATACCACACAGAAGCTTACAGAGGTGAGATCTGCATCTGTTACATTACGCAGATGACCCCAGATGAACCGTGTGTTTATCTGATTCTGTTTTATGCAATCATTCACAAACAACTACATGAGACCATATTCCCCCTTCTATAGATTCGGTCTCATCACCAAACACATTTGCTTTTGCAGATAAAAGGCAGCACAATTATAAACATCATAATACAATTGTGGCAGTTTTATGTAATTATGATGAGTGCTTTGATAAAAAGTGGAGCTGGAAGTTTTGGGGTCACATTGACATATTGATATCAGCTTTACATTTATCAGCGTCCAATTCATGTCACTGTAATCGTTCAGCTAGATTTAGTTCAACGTGATACAGAATTCACCCATAACCTAAATCTCCAAAACAGCTGTTACAATTACAAATTATACAGTTTGCTGGATAAGATACATACCTTTAAGAATTTTATTTTTATTTATCTAACACAGTACATGTTGTTCTCAAAATTTAAGCAGAGAACAAAAATTGCATGTGACAATGTTTTACACAAAACCTACAAATAAGCATCTGGCTAAAGTTATTTTGTTGCACCTACTGTGCAAAAGGTTTCCTTTATTTAAACTTAAAATGGTGACATTTTTGCTTTACCCAAAATGCATGCGGTTGTTACCCACGTAAATCTCAGCAGTAATAAAAACAGCATTTTGGTCAGCACACATTTATCACATGATTATTCATTAATTACTCATGGCTAATGAAGTGGGTGATTAGTCCCATACTTTAATCATGGAAATAATGTCCACTTACTGAAGATTTTATTTTCGTTTCACTCAAAAGATTTCCTATCGTAATTGTGTCTCTTTTCTCATAAACAGCCCTCTCTGTGCATTATAAAAGCCACTGCCTTCTCGTCCTGCGGTTGTGTGTAGATTAGTGACACGTGTCTGGGCTGGTAATCGGAAGGTTATGGATTTGAACACCGAAAATTACCTCAACTGAGTCACTGAGCAAGGTATTTAAGCCAGGTTGTTCCAGGGAGACAGTCTCTGTAGTATGAAGAAGTATAACTAATAAATGCTTTGTCCCAGTTTTTCTAAAGTCTGGTAGGAGAAAGTGCGCGCAGCAGGTCACCTCTTAAAAGTTCTCTTTGTTTCTGAAGAACAAATTTCCCTTTTAAAGGGTCAAGTAAAGTACAATAATCATCACCAACAACAAATCAGACAGTTCCCCTCACAGTCTCGCATTTCCAGCGCTTCCGTCTCACCTGTCTCGCAACTAGCCGGGGTACTTTAACCAAGAAACTTTTACGCACTAGTACGGTCCCACTATAACGGCTTCAACGTCCTTTGACGGTCTTCTGTCCGTGACCAGAAAATTGATCATGCCCTCGGACTTTATAAGTAAGTTACAGCCTAAGAAGAATATGCCGAAAACAACGGTGAGCGCAAGCACGCACATCACCGCGATCTGCACCGTGCGCATAATGAACGCGCTCCGCTCGTCCAGCGCCGCTGACTCGAACCCGCTGTCCGTCACCACAGAGGACAAATTACAGCACGAAAGAAAGCTCTCGTTGCTTCTGTTGGAAAACAGAGGACTGTCGGTGTTGTTGAAAACTGTTGAATTCATTTTGAGTTTATGTCCGGTGTCCTTTGGAGCAGATGAAAAAACAGTGCCCGAAGTTTTCTTCAGCAGATGAGATCTAGAAAGACTTTATGGGTGGGCATGCAGTAGAGAGATCGCTTCTTGTCGGACCTGTTGTGGATGTTATTAGGGGTTCGGGTTGGCAGAGAACAAGGGTCTGACTCCTGAGGACGCATAAAGTCATGGGTCCAGTGTTTAGTGCTGACTGTCGTTTTTGTTCTTATTGCGCCCCCTTTGACGCGACCCAAAAATGATGGAGCGGCCCTGCGCGTACACTAGATAAAGCGCAGTTCAGTTCTTATTTAATGAACGGTTTTGCAAAATCAATTGTAAATGAAAAGTAGCGCTGTTCTATGCCTGTCGTTGTAATGGCTATGTGTTTTTGTCCTGTCCATTTTTAAGTATTTAATATTCCATAATATAATATTCATATGTTTTTTTTAAACAAATTCATGCTGCGTATGACGTCTGTAGGTCTTATTAACTTAACTAAATTGTAATCTAGTGGTTTAACGTGGTTCTCGGGCAAA
>JAZGTI010017514.1:0-12160 GCA_036877585.1 Botia kubotai | reverse complement strand
TAACAGGGCAATATAAAATCTCTGAGACCATTTTTAATTTAACTGCACTGCTGAATTAGTCCTCTAGATGTCTCTCCAGGCCCTCGTTTCCTCGTGAACAATGGCAAACTCTTGCTACTGTCTCTAGGTGAAAATGTAAAGAATGAGGTTGAGCAAGTGACTGTCTGAATGTGTCTTTGTTACAGTTCTCGAGTTCTCGCAGGATCTCTGTGGTACTTGTGCGGGCAGGTGGTTGATATTCCTCAAGCTGTTCCCACATACCACAGTTCCATTTTTCCCAGCAAATCTGTAGAACTCTTTGCCCTAAGTTGATGTACTTCACTGGAATGTGCTGGTTATAACTTATTGTAGTTGTACAAACATTGTAGAAAATGCATTTAAATTTTGCTGTATTTTGAAAAGTTTTCCCCCCTCTGGACATTAGTATGATACTAGTTTTTCCATTGCATGTAAATGCAGAACACGAAACTTGCTCTCTCTCTCTCGCTCTCCGCGAGGTGTGAATCATTTCCCCCAGCATGTTTCAGACTGTCATCACTCGAAAGCAACTTAACAAGTTGTCTTGATTCACCCTGGGTTATCGGACAGTCTTACAGTACAGTACCTCTGCATACATAATTAACGCCATCCTGGTGGCCGTGTCGCCCCTGACAGATTGAGGAGGTTGCGCCTTTGTCCGATCGAGGATCGAATATTTCTTGCAAACGCCCTTAAGCTCGCCTACAGTATTCATCACTGTAAGCGTCGCATAATAAGAAACATATGCAGGTGTGTTCACTTAACCCTGGAGATTTGCTGCAGGAGCCTCGTACTTGCGCTCTGAAAAACGCACTAAATTAATAAAAAGCGGGTTTCTGATTTCTCCTTGCAGTGTAAAAGGAGAAGGTCTTGCGTTACACGTATAGGGAATTGGATAGGCTATTTGTTGTTGTTGCCGGACTAAATTGAGCCCACGGTGGCTCGTAAATATTTACGCAGATTACAAAAGGACTGAACGGAAAGTGACATATTCGATTGGACACTGAAGTGTATTTATAGACTATAAACGTAATGCACAAGAGGGTTGTGTTCAAATAAAACAAGTTAAACGAGGCATAACGCAAACACAGTTACCAGTTAAAAGTCGCACTACGATACCCGTAAAGGCATCTGTTTTTTGTAGTAAACAGACTACATATCATTATATCAAACAAAAGTGTTAGCCTTAGCATTGAAAGTGGACGCTTACCTAGTTTTGTAACCCAAACTTCTCCTCCGCGAATTCCTGTCTTTTCTAAGTCAGTGCGATGCTTCGTCGGTGAATTCCTGTCTTCCCAAGTCGCTTTTTTCATTTAAAAACTGGGCGTATGCCCAGAACTTTTTGGGTGGGGAAAACAGGATATTACTCAAGAGAGGTGTAGTCTTCTTTTATAACTACTTTTTGAGATAACAATAATCAGAATATTTCCATTATAGTCCAAACATATAATAAATAAATACAATTTTTCTTATATCCTAAAAAAACAGGTTTCTAATGTATCACAGTGTATTTCTGTGTCAACTGTTTGGTGCATGTCTACATTACCTGAGTGTCACAAGTAGGAGCATGTACTTTTTTTGCACAATGGCCCTAGTGAGACACTGGAATAGTGAGATCATCATCCAACCACACCTTGTAGTTAAAACGTTTTGTAAGATATCTTTTTGAACATGCTTTGCCACTTCTAGCAAAATAAATCATAATTTGTAAGTGTATTTGTTGCCCTATGAAGATACGAATGAGGAAGAGAGAATGTGTGTGTGCCTTTCTATGTGTGTGAGAAAAACACTGCTTTGGGCTGGGCAGCATACCAGAGCAGAATGATCGAGAGCATGTGCTTTCCAATTACTAAGACAAAAATACGTCTTGAGGCCCTCTACTGGTTAAACCTATCTGATTTACCAGCCCAGAATGAGTTACCAGCAGCTGTACATGTTTTTTTCTTCCGATGAGTGTTAATATCTGTAATATTACCGGTAGCTATTAAGTGAAAAGCATATATCAGGATGTAGGGTCTATATCGACGTAAGGGGCTAGCTGACCCTTTAAAATTATGTCATCATTTATACACCCTTATGTCGTCATCACAAGCCTCTTTGTATAATATTGCCCTCTAGTGTTTGAAATGGCAGAATTACATTTTATTCACTGTTTCTAAACCCCAAATTCTTTGCTGAGGTTTAGAAGTAATAGTACCTCAGACAGTACTTGTCATCAGTGATGTCATGGGGCTGCTATTCTCTGTCTTAGAAACCATCTTGTTGAAATAGCAGCTTTCAGAAGATACAGATTAACTATGGATGGTAAAGATAATATTAAGTCTATTGTTTTTAGTTATTCTTAACCAGGAAATTTCTGTGAGATTTCACATTCACACGTTTACTTATCTAAATGGGGACATTCCATAGACTTCTATTGTTTTTATACACAGCTATATTTAAACACTATATTTATAGTGTTTTTACAAATGAGGATGTCCCCAAAAGAAGGTTTTGCTCAAGTTTGTCAGGTTTCGCTGACTTTTGGGTACAAATTTGCCGCCAATATATGGTTAAATAAACACACACACACACACACACACAATGTTCTTAATGAGAACTAAAAGCCATTTATTCTAATCCACAGTTATTTTAGCACCAAAGGTCGCGGATGTGGTTTTATGGTTGAACTACTGTAGGTTTAATGGCATAGGAAACTTACTGATATTTAATTAGTGACCTAAATAGTTTTTTATTATTAATCTTATTTTTTCCTAAAACATGCCGATGAAAAAGATGCAGATGAAAGCAAAAATATCCTTGTTCATTTTATCAAATTTATTTTTTTTCAAAGTTGAAAAGACGATAATTGTACAGTTGAAAATTATACAAAGACTAATTCAGAAAAAACAAACAATCAACAGCTTTATGCATTAATAAGCATTTAAAATAGTAAAAGATAACACAAGATTTGTATTACAGTATATCACTTACTGCGTTCTGCAACAATACTTTCAAGAAACATTCTGTAATATAAAATGTTTTATACTATGCACCTAGGTTCATTTTTGAAGTATCTGCTATGAAGTCATCATATACATTATTTGCATCTTTTTAACCTCTGTTGGGAGTTCGCATTCCATCGCATTCCATGCAATATGCGTGTCATTCTCTCCAGCTGACTTTCACCATTGCCCAACCGCCTCTCTGTTTCTCACCCCGTCTTCCTGTGCAATGTTCCTCCTTAGACGATCCCAGAAGTTCACTCTCTCAGCTTCATCCTCTGGCCAGTCCAAATATGTCTGGGACCTCACCAATCTGGCCAAACTACAGTATGGAAAGTAATCATTCACGTACTAATACAATTTGTTATTTAGTGAATCTTTAATTAATGAATCTGCATTTATGGAACCAGAGAAGATAAAAATACCGATGAAAAGCAGAGAGCTCGAAGGGAGAGATGCGTTCAAGAAAGATGACGATGAGACGGTAATTCTGCTCCTCCAGCTGGTGGTGGGTGGCCACTCGCATCTCCAAGCTACACCAGTTGCTACGTAGATACCAGCGACTTATCAGACAAACTGTGCACTGGCTGCTGTAGATGCTCTCTGAAATGTTGTCCACAATACCTTTGCCCACCTAAAGTAAAAGATGTTTCAGAAGAGCTAAGCTACATCTGAGAGACAAATCCCATGATCGTTACAGAAACACCTTTCAAAAAATACTTCTATGAAGCCCAATTTTTAAATTGAATTAAACTCACATTAGCAAGAAAACATGTTTTGATAAGCTCACCTCAAAGTCTCTGTTATGCAGACATAGCCTCAGCCTGGGGTGGCCTTGTTCCTCCAGCCTTGGAATCATCTCCTCCAGCACCCACGCTTCATCTCGGCTGCAGAATGACACAAAGGCATCATACGTCACCTCCTCTAGCTCTCTGTCTGTCCTCTGAAGTAGTCTTCTCCTCCTTTGCCATTGCCTACCAAACCTTCTCTCCACCCAACCTCTCAGACGGAAGAAGAGAACCACGGAAGGCCAGCGGGCAAAACGATACCCAATCACCATTGACATAATCAGAGAAACACTTGCCGCTGTGACTACATAGCACAGGTATTGTGTGTCAGTCTGACACAACTTCTCCATGGTGGTCAAAAAGTTGCGCTCCTGATAGTGCCAAACACACTGCTGCTTTTCTATGTTGATCACCTGAACTTTTTTGGTGCTCTCTGCCCAATTAAGAAGCCAGCCATTCCCACAATCACACTGGAAATCCACTCTGTCAAGGACAAAGGCCGTCAGGGCTGGCAAAACATCAAACATGCCATCAACCAAGAGAAAAGGGTCATCACTGTAAAGACGCAATAGCTGCAGGGACTTAAGGTCCCTGAGCATACTTCCAGTCAGTAAGCTGAGATGACAGTTAATCAGCACAAGAATCTGGAGTTGTGTTAGGTTCCGGAAGATTCTTCCAGTATCCGTACGACCGGTGAACTTCAGGTTGACAAGCTTGAGACGCTTCAGATGGTGCAGTGTGTTGATTGTTGTGTAACTTATAGACACTCTTTCAGAGTTTTCTATCATTTCAAAAGATTCTAGGGATGGGAAATAAGGTATCGCGAAATCGCTACGACATATGAAATAACTGCAAGTAACGCGTAGCTCTCGAACAGCTTTTAAAGCAGAATTATTACAGTTTGCAAAGTTCAATTGGCCTCCATTTAGTTCCAGGACAAACGTTCCGTTGGGCTGTTCTGTATTGTCCATGTTAAAAGTAGTACCGTAATGTGCATCAATACTAAGCCGCTGCATTTTTTGTGGAAATACATTAAAAATTTTACTTACAGAGAACTCATAAATATATTCAAATTTGCCCAATGCCAACTCACGAAGCTCCCGCTGATAACGAAAAGTTCCGTACTCAATTCTCTCTATAATGTTATCACTGATAAGAAGGACCTCCAAAGACTGGAGAAATCTGAAATCTCTTAAAGCAAGCTGTGAGATCTTGTTTGTATCAAGCTTAAGAATTTTGAGGTGACGTAAACCACGAAAAGCACGAGGCATTAGTTTTCGAATGACATTTCTGCTGAGAAAAAGACTTTCAAGAAGAGGCATACAAGCAAACTGATCGCCGTTAATATCTGTAATTAAATTGCCAGTAAGGTCAAGTGCTGTCACGGACCACACCGTTCCGTTCCCGGCAACACAGAACGGAGCATCTGCTAACTTCATATATGCCATTTGCAGGGCCTGTATTTCTTGTTTACCTGTCCAAAAGCTAAAGTCTAGTTTCCTCACCTCTGAGTTGCTGATGGCTAACTTCCTCAATTCTGCCCCACAATCCTTTAAATCTTCTGCAGTCAATCTGTCTAATGCTGTGTAAATGAGGTCAAGGGACTGAAGATGAAGATGGGAGATAAGATGGCATAAGTCACTGATGTTTGTAGAGTATTTGCGCACCACTTTACCTGTCAAAGTCAACTCACTCATTTTTCCAACCCCAGATTCCCAAATGCTACCTAGCCATTCACCTTCAAACTCCATCAAAAGGCTGGAGAGGTTCTGGAACACAGATAATGAGTGTGTTTGTATGACTTTGATGAAGTTCCCCATTAGATTAAGATTCTGAATCCCAGCAAGGACCTTCAAAGGCCAGGTTTTTGAACCCTCTGGACATCCATGGTTTTCAATGGTTGAAATGTCACTGTCTATCACATGTAGGTCTTTCAGAAGGGACATTTCATCTGAAAGGCAACAGAAAATAACACCAAGGTCCTGTTCACAAGCCCTGATCAATTTTATTCTATTTACTGCTATCAATGGATTAAATATACTGCTTGATACGTTGCCTAACTTAAGACCGTTTAGTGACAGCTCCTCCAAGTTGGTCAAACCAGCAAATGCAAAACTTTCCATGTTAACGGAACTACACTGTACATCATCAAAAAGCATCGACAAGTACTTTAGTTTTGAAAGCCCTGAAAAAGCACCGGACTGAATCCTCACCAAACTACCTCCATCTATCTGAAGAACTTCCAAATAAGGCAACTTTGAAAAAGCATTGGCAGGAATGCTTTTAATATCACTGGAGATACAAAGCGATCTAACCTCTGGTCCTACCTCCGACAGATCTGTGCGCAGGTTTGAAATGTTGCAGTGTGCGTAGGGACCCTTCCCTGGATGGTGGAAACAGTGTGAAATCCTGGGCATGTCTCTGAGGAGATGCTCCTCCATGGTCGTACAATGCTTAGTTATTAGAGCAAAGCCAACACTGCAGATATATAAACACAGTGCAAATCTCAACCAGAAGTGGAAAGCCAAACGATTTGAGTCAGACATGTACACACTCATAGTGGAGGAATTTTAGATGTATAATCTAGATCTCAAAATACAGCTCCGTACACCAACAGTCTTTCTGCTCTCAAATCTGTTTATAAGCCTTCAGACTGCAGTTATTTATCTATCACCCTTAAAGTGTTGCTGACTTCTCACTGCACTCATTCAAACCTTGTGCGTACTAGTCCGTCTTTCACTTCTTATTTCGTGAAACCACAAGTGCCGTTTATGGAAACTTCCTAGATCTGTGAACTCAAGCTTTGTGCTTCTGGTGTCATTTTCATCTCATAAACACTCAGCAGTTTGTGCTAATGGATATTAAACATGATAATGGACATATGGATTTTTTGTGAAGGTCAGAGTCACATTATGTAACATTATGATGTTCTTCTGTTAATGAGTTTTTTTCTCAGTCCGTAGTTCTTTAACATTTTCTATTTGCAAAGCATATACAGGCTTATTGTGTTTAGATAGCACGTCAGGCGGAACTGAGAAAACCATTTTTAAAAAAAACAAAGTTAATCTACAGCACTTGTGATGAAGAGATATATGAGCAATATGATATATTCAGCTGCGAGATGGAAATGAAAATAGCCTTTTAAAGAAAATGAGTTTCATGAAGACATAAAATAAACAAACATATAAAATAATATTTCTGTCACTAACTATGCAAATACATCAAGCATAACTGTACGCTTTTGTTTATTTTGTAAACGTTTCACATCAAAAACATTCCTAACACAACAACCACTTTAACTCATAATGTAACTGTGTTAATAGTACACTCTGATTAACCAGCTAACACATAAAAAAGGCAAATAAAAGTTATTAAATTATTCATTATGCACTTTTTTAAATTCTTGCACTTTTTAAAACGGTCTTTTAAGACGTTTTTTTGGTCTGGGACAAACTTTAAGTACTAAATTATAATCATAGATTGACTGATTATAATACTTATATTGTTTGCATTTCAACCCAGCAGTTAATCTGTGAAAACTAGACTGCAGAGATACAAGAAGTTTTGCCTGACAGCATATACTGCAGTTTGACACAAGTGCTATAGGGACCCTTCAACTGCTAAACGTAAACAGGAAATTAATTATACACAAAATGACAAACATTCCCTTGCTGACTGAATTACATCGTTTATTTGTGTTTTCACTGAAGTATTTGCTCATATTTTTATTGGTTATAGAAACATTTTTCAGTAATTAAAAAGGTCAGGACAGCACAGGCATATAAATTGCTAAAAATATCCCTCATGAAACATTTGAAACAACAATAATAATAATGAATAAAAATGTCAAACATCATACATATTGGACTAGGAGTCAACCCTAAAAAAACAATAATTTAAAAATAAAACATGGACATTAATGCAACAGTGTTTCACAACAATTCTATTCAGTGTTTGTATGCAATGTATTAGCTAAGTGTGATCTTTAAAATCAACATGTATGGACTACAGCAAAGATAACAGCATTAACAATTAGACTTGACAGTAATGGTTTGTAACTCTCAAACTCAATGAACTACATTCCTCCGATGAATATACCCAGATAAACACATATTATATTTGTGGGTGAGATGTGCCAGGATTTAAACGTGCCATGAAACTGCTATACCATAAAGTCAACATCAGCAGGTGAGCTTTAAGAAAACTATAGTGCTGTTCTTTAGCATTTGGTTCTGATCTTCAGATAAGAAAATAACTGATTCTCATTTTGTTGTGTTTATTTAATGGTTAATGGTAAACTGTGTATCATCTTTTAAATAAGGATAAACAAAATGAAATGAAAGTACAAAACAGCTGAAATGTTTTGACGACTGAAGCCAGTGGTTTTACAGAAGCGCTGTATCGTACAGCTGTATTGAACAGATCAAACAGACATGCTATGCATTTTTACATTACAAGGCCAAAAATCAGGTCTGAAACGTTCCAGATGTTTCATCACCATCTGTATCTTCACTCGTGAACCTTCAACCTTTCATTTTTCCACTCTCTTTCTTTCTGTTCCCCTTCTTCTCAACCTTCTCAGCTTCCTCTGAAAGTGCAAACATCTCCATCGCTTCCCTTTCGAATTCCTCAAACTCATCATCATCTTCCTCACTCTCCTCTGCATCGCTATCTTCTCCATCAGCCATGTCCTCCAAAATATCTGCCACATCTTCCACGAACTCGCTGAAGGGCATCTGATCGTGAGCGAATACTCCATCTGTGAAGAACTCCTTCACCAACTTGCTAAGCTCTTCTTTATTAGAGGTTTGGTCCTCAGGATCCTGGATCTTGTTCAGGTAGCTCTGGAGCAGGATCTCAAAGTCCTGCAGGCTGACAGGAGAAAGGCCTTCTACACGGGCACAATCTGCTACATTGCTGCACGTCCTTCTCTGCCTATAATTGTGCTGTATCTTCTCTCTCTGTCTGGGCCAGTAGTTCTCATGGTCTTGTTCATTGTGTTGCTTCTGGTTATTATGGTGATGGGTAGACATCTGGTCTGATTGGCCGTGCCTGTGTTTCACATCGTTGCTCCATTCATTCTCACCTTTGTATCGTTTCTCTTTGCTCCATTCATTCTCACCCTTGTATCGTTTCTCTTTGCTCCTTTCGTTCTCATCTTTGTATCGTTTTTCCTTTTCATTTTGACTCTTTCTCCCCTCATGTTTATTGTAGTGTGCATTGCTGTTTCTTTCCTCCTTAAATTCATTTCTTTTCCACTCTCCATCTGTTGTCCGCTCCCTCTCTTTCCCTCTCCAATGATTTTCCTCCATTTCTTTATCTGCAAACTCGTTGGGAAATTCCCTCTCTCCTTTCCATTTCCTCTGTGTTTTATCATTGAGTTTTCCCTCACTTTTCCCACTTTTCCATTCCTTTTCTCCTTTCCATTCATATTTATCCTTCCATTCTTTCTTTTTCCCTTTAAATTCTTTCTGGTCATTCATGCCACTTTGTATATCATTTTTCCATTCCTTTTCCTCTTTCCACTCCTTCCTATCCCCTCTGTGTTTCCAGTCCTTTTCTTTGTCTTCTTTTACTTTCTTTTCCCCAGTATCCTTCCAGCCTTTTTTGTCTTTCCTACCTTTGTCCTGCCCTTCATACCGGTCTTCTTTCCAGTTTTTATCTTTCTTTTCCTCCCCCTCTTTGAAAACGTTCTTTTCCTGATTTTCTTTTCCCATTTTCCCATCCTCTTGTCTTTTGTCTCTTTTCTGCTCTTTCTCTTCTTTCCACTCTTTGCTCTTCCCTGTTGTTTCTTTATCTGGGCTACTTTTATCACTTTTTCTATCTTTCTGATCTTTAGCATGTTCTTCCTCAGTCAGCGTCTCCCCCCTTTGCCTGCCATCTTTTTTTCCACTTTTCTTCTTCTTCCATTCTTTTTCCCCTCTGCTTGATTCTTTCTCACTTTTTTTGTCCCAATGCTTTACATGCTGTATATCTTCTGTTTCTATGGGTGGTACATCCTGGATTTGTCCACTAGAGGGAATCCCAGATGCATCAACCGGATGCACATGTTCTTTCCCTGAAACAGAGGAATGATGAAAAACTGCTATGACACCACTTTCATTGTTTTCTTCTGTAGTTCATGTCTATGTGCAAAACTGTTTAAGTGCATGTGGAAGTGTGGAAAATTGTACATTATTATTACATGAGTCTAATTAATTGATATAGATAACAGTGGATTTCAACTGGTGGGTCATAGGTTTGATCTGAAAAGATCTCCAATAGCAAGGAAAAAAAAAAACAAGCCTATGACTAAAAAACGAATGTAATTATAAATAGGACAACAAAATGAATCATCGTTTAAAGGTGGAGAAAATGGTTTCTATATCTCGCCGATGTCAAAAGTACATCCAATCAAACTATTTTATAGGAACTTTCCATACTGTTGGGCAAAATTGTGATTTTAAGACCATTTTTACTTTTGTAAAATAAGCCACTGTATTTTAGTGACGTGTTGTCCAATGTACAACCCAAAGAATGTATATGTGTGTATGTGTGTGTGTGTGTGTGCGTGTGTGCGTGTCTATGCGCGTGTGTTTCACCTGTGCTCTGTGTGAGCTGTGAAACTTGAGTTCTCAGATGCTCCAGTTCTCTGTGCAGTGATGGTAGAGCCTCCAGCTCTTTCTTTGCTCTCTCACTTTCTTCTTTCATCCTCTCGTTCTCCTGCTCCAGCTCCTTCTGAAGAGCAGGCCGTCTGTCTAGCTCTTCCTTTATCTTCTGGTAGTCTTTCTCCAGCTCCTCCCTCCTCACACGCTCCTTCTCTCCCTCTTCAGCCAAATGCTGTGCAGCTTTCAATTCACCTTGATGTTGCTGAGTTCACAAATAATGACCATGATGCTATTATAATAATAATGAAAAATGACGCTATTACATAATACTATTCTAATGTAGTACACCATTAAAATTAGCTGTGGTAGCACTATTTATTGTTTTCTTCTTGAATTATTAATAAGTCTGGTGGGGACTTATTTATATGCAAAGAGGTCAGCCAATCATGGGACGTCATTTGCATATACACATTTTAGAGCAGTAGCAAAGCACAACATGTTTTATTCTAAGGGTCATTGAGTGAATGGAAAACAAGTAACACTAATTCACTGTAGTTCAAATAATTTAAGCGCTACATAACTGACCAATAGGGTCCTTTAAAAAAACTCTTTCGACTCTAAGTAAATAAACAAGTAAATAAAAAAAGTGTAATTTTGTGACGTGTCTGTACCTGAAGCTGTGCCTGCAGTACCAATATTTGCGGATCATCTTTTGCCTGTTTGCTTAAAATATCTGGAAGCTCGGCCTCTACAGATGCATCTCCGTTGACTTCAGGATTCAGCCACTGTAATCACACACAAACACATCTGCTAAATTCTGTGTGCTTTAGATCTGAAAAGCAGCCAATGAAAGCATATCATCTGACCTTATCTGCTGGATCCTTAAGCTCTTTAACATCAATGTCGCCTTCTGAGAGGAAAAAGAGGAGATCAAGTAATATAACACGTCAGACATCAACAACTGTGGACTGTGGAAGCACTAACTAACATTAAACACTTCTCATATAGCATTTCAAACAGAGAGCATGCCAACACTCACTAATCAGGGAATGAGGGATCACCCAGAACATGATTTGATAATAAATCATGCATCATTCACTGTAGTATGATGTCATTTGATCTTTCATTCAGAAATGCTGTGCACCATTTAACATCAGAGAAAATTAATCATGTCATTTAATCACTATCAAGAACCATTTGTACAGACTTGAAGTCTACCAGTGTTCTGTAGCACTATATAAAAAAACTACTTTTTTATCATTTAACTCTCTTTAATCATATTTAAAAGCCTCAGCGAATGAAAGTTTGTATTTTAATAAATTAAAGGGCTAAAATATTTCGTGTTATTTTAAAAAATGTGTTATATTAAATGTATATAGTAAATTATAAAAATTGTTTTTTAAATATTATGTTGTAAATATTAAGTAAATTGTGAGGCTTTTAAAATAATTTAAAATATTTTGAATGCGGCATCAAATAACACACACAAAGTCAGTGATATAATGAATACAGAAGCACATGCAGCAAATGTTGTCTAAAGCATCTCACTTCTTCACCCTTTCAACATCAAACACATACTCTCCCTCCACCTACCGTCATCAGTGTCCAACAGCACACCTGTGGAATGACACATCTCAGTCTCAGATACAAGAACATATTCAAATCCACTCACTGATATGGGCCACTGCACTGTGTACCTTTGGTCACATGATGCTTTGTGATATGAAGTACATGGAGATATACCATAAAGTACACTAGTTTGTGCTGGAGCATTATTCTAATA
>JAZGTI010017513.1:0-12160 GCA_036877585.1 Botia kubotai | reverse complement strand
AAGAAAGGTATATAATAGGCTACATCATGGGACAGTGCTATAAGGGATTTGCAATAGTACCATGAACTACACAACATGCAAAAGCAGCGTACATAAATACAAACATAAAATATATACAGTCAAATATTGGACGTTTATCATTTACAAAACCCTAGTCTAAATTAGACATCAGCAGTCTCCCAACAAGCAAGCCAACAGGGCTACAGTGGCAAAGAACCAAAACTCCAGTGATGTATAGATGGAGAAAAAAACCTTGGGAGAAGCCAGGCTTGACCAGGAGGGTCTCCATCTTTACACTCATTTCCAGAAATGAAATTTTTGAAGAGACTTTACTCAATTTTTTAAACAGCATAATATTTGTCAAGCTTTAAACACGGCCAAAATGCACCACAAAAGTATAACAAAAGTATAACATATCCCAGTGCTTCCGACAAATCATTACAGGTAGCGAGAAAGAAGACCAATGTCATTATGTTTATGAAACATGTCCTTTTAGGAGCTTGACCGGCATGGTCACTGTCAGCAACTGTTGTTTGACATGAGCTGCATGATGATTCTTTAAAAACTCTTTTGTGTTTTGCAAACGTAACAGCATACATTTATGAACGGCATGAGAGTGAGTAAATGATGACAGAATTTACATTTTGGGTTAATTATTCTTTAATGCTATTTAATAATTTTGAAAAAAAGTATGTTCTAACTGTGTTGTGATTCTGCATAATGCATAAATGAGGCTTGACAATTTAAAAACTCAATTCAAAAGGTTTTGGATGGCTCCCAAAAATCGTCTTAAAAGAATAGTTTACCCAAAGTTAAAATTACTCACCCTCATGCCATCCCAGATGTATATGTGTTACGGAGGAGGCACCCGCTCCGCCTCCTCCACGCCACCAGAGAGAACCCTCACCAGAGTACTACTATACATCCGGACTACAATTCCCATGGGCCCCGTATCTGGGGCTGATTATTTCCTGCCAGTGCACCTGTAGGCAATCAGGTTGCTTATTTAAACCCCAGACTCCTTGAACTCAGTGCGATGTCTTGTATTGCTTCGGCCTACATTTCAGAGCATTTATTCCATTGTTATTTACCTGGGTTTTGTGTTTGGACAGTTTCTGGATATTTCTGATTGTTTGCTGCCTGCCTTTTGACTCTGCCTTGGATTACGTTTTTTGATTGTTTGCTGCCTGCCCTGAACTGTGACTGTTTACTGTTTATGATTGTTTGCTGCCTGCCCCGACCCTTTGCCTGTTTTACCATTTACAATTTTGCCTTTTCTCTATTACACCGTTTGCTGTTTTTTTGTACTTTTGTCTGTTTTGATGATTCTGATTAAAAACACTGCAAATTGATCAACACATTCCTCGTTACAATATGACTTGTATATGTCAGCTGCCACAACAATTTTTAAATGAACCTAAATAATGTCAGTTTGGCTTTACATAGTTTTTGTTGAAATAAGTTAAAGTAACCTGAAATTTCAAACTGAGATGACGATAGAGAGAGACAAAAGTTATTGCGGATTGCAGCTTTAACAAATAATGAACTGTTGTGAATCTGTTTAGTTGTATGCTAATGTTAACATGCAAGCCCTTAAGGTCTGTAACACAAATTGCATTTACAACTTTGCATTTTTATTGATTTTAGGAATGGCACACCGGATTTACTAGCAGATCTGGCTGTGTGTGCTCTCAGATATCGTAAATATACATTTGCATGGAGTTACGAATGAAGAGGTTCAGTGAAAGGCCCTTCTAGTTAGGTATATTGGTATTGGTATATAGGTGTGTATTATACTAATTACGAACAGTTGGTACACACTTTTACATTTAGAGTAATCCAGATTCATCAACATTAGAAATAAGAACAAGTTTATGTAGATATGGATCTGTTGTCAATCCAGCAGAAATTGTGTGTGGAAAATGTATGTAACATAAATAAAAACACATTTATTGAGTGCTTATAAAATGGCACAGTGCATCACACATGGGATTGTGGGAAATTACATGTTGCTTTTACTTTACTATATAAGTAGCTGTCCTGTAGTTCTTGACTCTGGTATTTGGGTTTATGAAGACAGACCTCTGACCATGAGGAGTCCTGGGTTTGTATCTGTATATTGTAATCTCTGGACAGCACATATAGTTTAATAATAATATCTGGGGTGGGAGGGCATGCTATTTAAAGTTGGCCTGGCCTGTGGGACATGTCCAGCCCCAGCCCAAAGGACATGGGAAGCCCACTTCTACAGCTGCCTTCACATGATCTCTATCTAGACCTCACAATAAGATACTCTTTGTGATGCCTTTAAACTAATCTAATCCATTGTTAACCGTATCAACTGTAATTAAGCCCTTCATACATCTTGAAGGTTTTTACACATTGTTTTGGAAAGCAGAGGGTTTAAACATATTACAAAGAAAAGTCCCTCTCAAGCGAGACCCCATACGTCAGTTTGTTGACGTAACGTCGAACATGACTGACTGAAAGTGAACTTTATTGATTTGGCTACCAAAAAAATACTGAACACTCATTATTATTGAACACACATTTACCTTAGTAGACGCATGTTGTCACACAACTAAACAGACAATAATGAAACATTGCTGCTAGAGAAATCAAGCACTGGTGAAATTTGATTTTACTCAACCAGAGTAGGCAGTTTCAGAGAGGCTAGCAATAGCAAGCTAGCTTTGAAAGCCTAAGATTTTACCCTCCCTTCAGAGCACTCTTCAAAGCCATGCCTCCTCCCAAACGTATAAACATGCTGGTGATGGAACATTGCATATTTCTGTGCACCCTGTTGATGCAAACAAAGGCATAGTTTGACAAGCAAGTTAAATTCTAAAAGTACTAATGGACAATATTTGGGCCATATTCGTTAAAGGAATAGTGATACATTACAGCACAGATATAACCCTGAGTCTTGAAGGGTGCTTTCCCTTTAAGAGCACCTGTCTTACTGTGTGGATGTAGTGATAGCAGTGGATGTGTTCATGCATACAAGTAAGCTCATTACTTGAAAAAGTGTATGTAATCTTTACTAATGGTATTTTAAAATGCTTAATACAGTAAACGTCAATTCTGAGTTTTGCATTTTTTTTTTTTTGCATTTCACATATGCATATAAAATGAAAGGAATGAAATTTAATTTTTACTAGGTGCCCATATCATCAGGACCTTGGACGCACATGTAAAATGCAAAAATTGTTCATTAAACTATGTTTATTTTAAGGCTGCAGTTTCTCAAGTTTTATTACAGGTTTTTAGTAATATATTTTCATTTAGAAAAATAGTAAAGTTATAATTTATTGGTTATTAAACAATGTTATATACAGTATTTGTATCAAATACTGTATCAAATTTGACTGTCTTGTGAGTGGATTTGCATGCGATTCATACTAAAGTCATGAGAATAGATCAGAGGGTTTGTACAGTCTGCATTTATTGAATTGGGATGGTGGCCAAGCACTGGATACTTGGTCCACAGCGTGGAAAATAATGGAAAATTACAGCTAGCACTTTCTGACATTGAGGGCAATGGAAAATGCAGTCCAGTGGAAAGAGGCTTTTGAGAATAAATAACTTGATCATGGTAATGCAAGACTCCAGAGAACTGTTCAAAAAGCCATTAAACGCATTGCTAGATGCTATCAACACAGAGTAAGCAAGTACAGGACATGAGTCTAACCAATGCACCACTGGCCGAACGAGGCTACCTCCTAAAAATAAGACACAGCTAGTGTTCTCTAGGGGTTACTCGGTTGATTTAGGTTGTATAATTAATTGTCTGTTATAATAATTAAATAAGTACTGAAGTGATGCCCCTTGGAGTGTAAGAGCTGCATGCTGCAATATGATTTTGTGGCCCCATGGGATGACTGTAATGTGTGTTATCATCTTGATACTCTGTTCTACTCTGTTCTATTGTTCTATCTGTTCTATTGTTGGGTTGTGATAGAGCCTGTGTGTTCACTTATTTAGCACAGAGGCAGAAAATACACTATGTTTAAATAGGCTGGGTGATAAAAAAAAATACCATTGTATATTTTTAGCTGTATATTTTTTAATTTACCCTGAAATGGCTGTGGAAAAAATCTGTAAAATAGGCTGATATATAAAAAAATGATATTTGCCCATATTTTTATAACCATGATTGATTATTATAATTTAAAAATGATGCTCATTAATTGTATAGTCGTGTACATGCATTTTGCATAATGCATATTATGTCAGGGTTTGGGACATGCCCCATAATATGGTATGTATGTTATTAAAGGCAGACTAGGTGACAGCAAGCTAGCTTTGAAAACATAATGAAAGTAATACATTTGTTAATGTATTACAACTCGTATTTGAAATGTGACCTCTGCATTTAACCCATTCAGTGAGTAGTAAACACACACACTGCAAGTCATGAACACACATATACCTGGAGCATTGGGCAGCTGTTTCAGCAATGACCAGGGAGCAACTGGGGGAAAGATTTCTTGCTCAAGGGCACCTCAGGCATTTCCTGACAGCAGCGGGAACTGAACCTGCGATCTTTGGTTTACACATCCGACTCTCTGACCATTAGGCCACCAATGTCCCATAAGATCCCACACATATATATGAACACATATGAACACATACATAGTTTGGACCGAATGCAATGATTGGATAAACACTTCTGCACCTTCCACAGAAGATATGTTTATATATAAATATTTTTAGACCACCTTACTTATAGATCAGGATGTGAAGTGTAACGAAGAGTCAGACAGGTTAGGATCCATTTGCAGCTTGGTTTTAATAGAGTGGTCAACAGGCAGAGTTATCAACAGCGAACAGTTATAGTGAAGGCAAAACAAAAGAGTAGTCGTTATACAGGCAGTGGTCAGGGCAGGCAGCAAACAATCAATATCAAAAACACAATCCAAGATCAAGACGGCAAACAATCATCAACGGTTAAACAATCCAAATCAAAGGCAGGCAGCGAACAATCGACAAACGGTAAACAGTCCAGATCATACACAGAAAACCACCAGGGAATAAACTGGGAAAACTGCTTGGAATTGATGCACATGGCAAATCAAGACTTCGCAATGAGCTGTAGTAAATGTCCGGTTTATAAAGGCGATGATAATCGGGAACGGGTGGCAAACAGCAAATGATCAGTGCCCGGTAAGTTGCATCAAGGGAAATGTAGTTTGTGTGGAGGCTGGAGCCTCCACCATAACATGAAGAGACTTTCAACAAGCAAAACAAACAATGTTTCTGGAAAAAATGGCCAACCCTGCCTACCTTGCACACATGACTTCTGTTAACACTTTGAGTGATGACATAAACATATCATTGATATGTTAAGTAATGATTCACCGAATAACTCTTACTAAACCACTAAACAGGGCTCAAAACTTAGTATTTTTTGTACTGGCCCGCTTAGGCCAGTGGCTCAACTTTTTACTTGCCCTGCGAAAATTTTCACTGGCCCCATCACAAAAAGTGATAAATAAATAAAATTAAGTAGACCTAGGTATTGTTTTCGTGTTTTTTTACTTATGTAACTTATTAATACCTAATGTATAAAATAATAATATATAATAATAATAATATATTATTAATAAATAATATAATAATAATAATAATAATAATAATAATAATAATAAATCATAATAAATCATAAAAACACTTCAAACAGACCCTAACTACCCATACCTTTACATCTGTCTCAAATACAAATATGTTATTAGCATTAAGACAGAAATCTTGATAGTGTCTTTGATTTAAACTTTAACAGGGCTTGATAATAAGGACTGCTCAATGGCAAATTCGGTCTTAAAGTGAAAATAGTCTAATAAACCTGCTGCAGTCTGTTTTTATTGTTACTCAAACAACAAAGGCTAAAGAAAGAAACCCTTTACTATTCTTAGTTGACTAACTTTTGTAATGTTAATAAGAGTTAATCTAAATTTGGTATATAGTATACATATATAAGGTATACGGCATTTTACATTTGATTATTTATTCATTTTCTGTACCTGAAAACCACATATTACTGTCACAATTCTATCACAGTATTTTTCCCAGAAAATGAATATGTAATAAGTATTTTCGGTAAAAAAATATTGTTGAGTATATTGTAAATATATTCAGCACATGTATGTTATGTGTAATGGACGTATTTGTTCTAAGACAGTTCCTCTTATTAGTTATTTTGCTGTGAAGAAATGTGTGGGTCAAGTGATCTCTGCATTAGAAACCTGCACAGCCCATTTGTTTTAATTAAAAACCACGCACTTTGACGTCTTAGATGTAGTGGACACAAAACTAACATAATTAGGTTATTTTGCCTCTAAACACCCAGAGGGAGCCATTAAGTCTAAAAGACTGGATGCACTGATAAGTAGTAATAACTCTCCAAAATGTTTGTGCTGGAAGTGCCCTTAATTTTATGATAACATTGCTGTTTTTAAAGCAGAGAATATAAGCTTATGTGACAGTTTAAATGATAATTCAACATGCTGGCCCTTGTCTTACAAACACACCAGGGGCCCTTAGACACTGATTGCAAAATTAAAAATTAAAGTTATAATTTAAATCAGACCACTTAAATGCCCAGATCGTAGGTTACACTTGAATAAAACTAGTTGGATGTGTAGGTGTGTTGCATGTGGGAATGTGGATATTTAATGTACTGAAAAAGTGATCCAGCGTGTAAAGGGAGGAACAATCATATCTGTGGTGCAATTATGTGTAAAGAAAAGGTCAAGCTGGTGGGTTCCTGTGGTGGTGATGTCCAATGAGGTGAGGAGATCTTAGTAGTCTGCAGCAAAGGGCTTCTCTAGGTGGATGTTGAAGGCACCAAAAAATCCTCCAGGAAGTTATGTAACAGACCTGGGGATGGTAAACTACAACAATATGAATTTGAGAGGGAAATTAGATGGTCATTGTAGGATGTTCTAATGAGTAATTAGTGCATAGTAAAGGGTAGTGGAGTATATTTCCAGTTATTGGCAAAATTCGCAAAATACAAATCCATTAGAATAATTACTGTAACCCATACCAGGTCTTCCTGGATGTTTGAAAAACAATACCAAGCAATGTGCAGTGCCGACCTGCACAATCACAACATTTACATACCTGTAAACCTACATTTACATACTGCATTTATATTTACAGTAGCACACATAACTATGATAACCAGCATAAAAACACAAATGCTCAGTTAACGCTTTAGGATCCTTTTTAAAAACAAAGTTAAAGACATTGACACTCAGATTGACCTTAAATTGCCAGACAGTGTAAATGACGAATGCTTTAAAGGCTGTGTGCCTTCAGTCTGTGAAGATTGAGATCTGTACTTGGACTTGCTGTTCAGGTTACTGTTTAAAGGTGCAGTAAGTGATTTCTGAGAAATACTGTTGTAAATTGAAATTAACAACCAAACAAACATTTTTGTGAGTATTTGCTAGATGTCTGTTTTGTGTGTTTAAAAACTGTGTTTGCACATAGTTCTAGCTGTGTAAAATTGGAGATAAAAAAAATATGGATCGGACCACAACACCATAACACTCTTATAGCTAAACAGCAAAAAGCGCCCTGTTTTATTTACCTGTCGCTTATGTGCTCACACGCATATAAACTACTCACACATATGTGCATGCTGTTGGATTTTTAAGCGAATACGTATGAAATAAATTTGCACATTACTATTATTTCCATACCAACACATCTTATGTTAGTAATGCATGCGTATACACTTGTGAATAATACATATAAATTTGCATGCATACACACCTGTAAACACTCGCACACACATATAAACTCGATCGGTGCATACACACCTGAAAACATTCGACATACATATCAACTTTATATTTATGTTTTATATATGTATTCATAAGCACAAATAAAACCGTACATGGCGCCTCATAGTATATGCATGGGTGTTTAGTCACTGCCTGTGTTGTATGTTTCATAGCATGTTTGTTATTTTGATGGAGGAGCAATTAAAGGAGGGGTATGTTTGTTTACATGTCCATTTCAAATAACAAAACGTTTCTTAGAAATTTATAACATCCTTTAAGAAACCATTTTTAAAGGCATTCTGGGTATTTTAAAACACACAAGCTAAGCTTCTATACTTAAAACGTACATGTAGCATGACTTAGGAGGTTTTGTCATCATCATCACACAAAAACGTGAAATGAAAAATGATCAGTTGTACTTCCTAAGCCAAGCTCATACAGCATCGGGGAAATAAACAAACCCCTAAGACTTAGTATTAAACTCTGGCACATAACTTGATCAACACCATTTTCACCAAGAATACTAATCTGTATCCACATTTACATGCACACTTTTTTTGTCATTCTGATTGAAATTATTCTGATTAAATCATACTGATTACATGAGATGTTATTTAATACAATCCAGTGTTTACATATTCTGGTGCTTTCAAATGGAATAACTTGTGGCGTGCACATTGGCCTATGTTGGTACATTGTAAGTCCTCACAATCCCAAATGGACACTTGTAATGTCCTTAATTTAGCACAAATGGTGCAGGACAAGTGGCTTGTTAATCAAAAGATACTGAGTTGAGTTATTTTTGAAGTAATCAAAAATGTTCATACAATTGTTCAGATAAAATAATAAAACGGCTGATGAAATCCTATAGACTAATGTTTAAGAACCCAATACTAGAATATCTGACTGAGCAGCCACCTTCAACAACAGTGCAGAGTCAGGGAGAACACAAAAAAAGTTTAGCAGAAAGTTCATGTCACTCTTTTTCATATGAAAGTGACACATAAAGAACAAAATCACCATAGAAGTATAATAAAATTGCCCATAAAAATTGTATGTTGTATTCCATGTCTTCTAAAGCAATATAGAATCTGCATAAGGAACATACAAAATGTAAATAAACTTTCGAATATAGCTACATTTTTGCATATCTTCTCTCATTAAAAGTTGTTTACAGTGTGGTATTATACTAGACTAGTAGACTACTACTCTTAGAAATCTGCTGGGTAATGATGGTCAAATAATTGCACTAGTGCCCTGCATCTCTTAATTTCCCAGCACAGTCTGATAGCTGTATCCCACACACTTAATTTTCCCTCTGAAGTAAAGAATATTGTAAGGTAAATGTACAAAAAGCCCTGCTAGATTGTGAATACCGTCAAGACTTAGGTGCAATATTAGAGTATATTTATAATATAGCAAGGTAGCAATATAGCAACTGGTAGAGCATTGTTTTAGCAGGGCATAGGTTGTGGGTTTGATTCCCAGGGAACACACTAATAAAAATGTATGGCTTAAATGCATTGTAAATTTGCTCAAGTGCCTTAATGTTTTAATAAAGTGGTTACTACATTTTTAAAACTTCATGAAGTTGCATTGCTATCAGGTGTAGAAAATATCGTACACCCAGCTCCCAGAGAGTTTCCCTGAAGAGTTTAGCTTCAACCTTAATCAAGCACACCTGAGACAGCTAGTCAAAGTGTTCTTGAACCTCTCTAAAAATGTTGTTTCGTACAGCTGAGGTTGTTAAAGTAAAGTATTGTGAATTATTTAATAATATGTCCCCACACTTCTTAGATCAGATAAATATCCAGGTTACATGTCACACATTTTTGACTCTCTATATGGATATTTAAAAGTGATCATGTGATTTGAAAGTAAAACGTCATTTATCCTGATTTATCTGTAGTGGATGAACATGTTTCAGGTTTACTATATACAGTGTCACAGGCAATTACACAGACGGTGAAAAAACGATCACAAGAAGTAATAGGTAGGCGCCGTTTATGGCTACAAACAAGATTCCACTGTCAGATGAAGGCAACAAATATATTTCACTGTATCTGAAACGTTTACACACCAGCACCTGTGCAGTGAGCAGTATTGTGATGTATGAATTAAAAAAAATAAATCCAGATTCCATAGTATTATTAGTTTTATATGCAGTTATTAGATGATTATATCTCCTAGCATGTGGCATGCTGTTAAAAACACTGCAAGTAAAAATCTTTTTGAGCTGTGGCACCAGCATCATTCACAATGCCTGGGCTGGATGGTTGCTTAGCAACTCATTTTTTTTAGCTCTAAACCTTTTCACCAGTGGAACGTGTCAAGCTGATAAATACAATTCGGATAAAAAGTGCAATGGGACTAAACTATATTGTAGACATCTTTAAGTGGAACACAGAATAGGGGTTCTAGGTACATTTGGGCTGTTTTAAGATGACACAGCAATTTAAATGCAGCACTTGTAGTGGCATATTAAAAAACAGCCAATAGCCTTTAAGCAGTATTAGTAATACTTAATGGACTACAATTTACTTGGTAAACTGGTATATAATATTAGAAAAAGTGTCAGGAGTACGAAGGAAGAACCCAGTCGCAGACAGCGATTAACACAAAAACACTTTTATTTAAATGAACAGAAAGTAACCCTCACACGGGGGCGAACGGGGTACGAAAGAAAATGGAAAATCAAACAGAATATAAATAAACGATAATGAACAAAATGCGAAAAACAGGTGAATTAACTAAATGTATAACAAACAAACTCGTCAGTGTCACGGTGGAGGCTCCAGCCTCTTCTCCACCGCGCCACCAGAGGGAACCCTCACTGTAATATTAGAGTCTGGACCGAACTACAATTCCCATCAGGCACATACCTTGGAACGGACTACGCCCTGGTTCCTCATCTGACCGCCATTACTCCACACTATTTAAACCGGACATAATCTCTTGTTCATTGCGAAGTCTTGTTTGCCTTGTGCTACATTTCTGAGTGTTTTCCCATTATTTATTCTGATTGTATTTTTTTCATGTATGACCTGGATTGTTTACTGATTTTGATTCTTCGACACCTGCCCTTGTGTTTGGATTGTTTATTGTTATCGCTGTTTCGCTGTTAAACCGTGCTGCAGATAGATCCCAGTTTACCTGAGTCCTCATTACAGAAGACTTCGCCACAACATGATTCAGCAGCACTCCTAAAAATGTCGTCAGATCTAACAGTTCAGGCATCACAGCTGACCCTTGATCAACAACTCACGCGTCTCACCACACTGACAGAGGAACTGGTGAGGGCCTTCCAGGGCTTCTACTTCAATGTTCATTATTTGTGAATCAACAACCCTCTCTGTATCCTACCGATTCCAGTCTAATAGCTTTTGTGTGTTCCTTACTAACTGGAAAGGCTTTGGATTGGGCAACGGCGGTGTGGTGGCTGGATGAATCAGTCTTCCCCACCTTTGATACCTTCTTGCAACACTTCAGAGAGGTATTTGATCACCCAGCAGGTGGAAAAAGTCCTGGGGAACAACTGCTCACACTTACCCAGGGAAAACTTACAGCATCTGAATACGCTCTCTCATTCCGCACTCTCGCAGCAGAGACAAATTGGGTGCAGGACACTTTAAAGGTATTGTTTCGCAAGTGTTTAAATTCTGATTTCCCATTCTGAGCTTGCCTGCCAGGACATTTTAAAGGTACTGTTTCGCAAGTGTTTAAATTCTGATCTCCCATTCTGAGCTTGCCTGCCTGGGGAACAACTGCTTACACTTACCCAGGGAAAACTTACAGCATCTGAATACGGTCTCTCATTCTGCACTATCGCAGCACAGACAAATTGGGTGCAGGACACTTTAAAGGTACTGTTTCGCAAGTGTTTAAATTCTGATCTCCCATTCTGAGCTTGCCTGCCGGGATGAGGGCAGAACTTTCAGTGAATTCATTGAGTTAACAATTCAGATGGATAACCTGATTCGTTCCCGCAGACCAGTGGGCCCGTTACTACCTCAACCCTCCATGAGCAGGGACGGATTATGGACCGGGCCAGCGGGGCCGCTGCCCAGGGGCCCTTGGGGTGCACGGGGCCCATGGGGCCCCTAGCCCAAAACAATTTGCAACGCTTATCAACAATGTATTTTCGTTTGTCTATTTTAGAGGGCCTACATTCTTTGATCCTCTGCCTACAAGGGCCCCTGCCTTGACCCTATAGGGAGGGCGTTTGGCTGCCAAGGGCCCTTGAATTGTGGTGGTTGTGGTGGGGGGGGGCTCGGTGCTTTCAGGGGGCCCCCGGCCCTGCTATAGGAACTTTAAAGGGAAATGGGTGGATGGGAGCCTACTTTTAGAAGGCCCTCTTAGGCCCTCCT
>JAZGTI010017512.1:0-12160 GCA_036877585.1 Botia kubotai | reverse complement strand
TGTTTTATAATGTTACTGTGTTTTATAATGTTACCGTCTTGCTGTAACATACTGTATGTGCTACATAATATGAAGCTTATGCCAGACTTTGTCATTTCTTGAATAATTCTTATGTGTCCATCAGAATTTAATAAACTGGATTATCCAGAAATTTACTGTACCACATTTAATATATTATTTTTTAATGTGAATTTCCCAAATAACTGTATTGTGAAATACACATTTACAGTGATGCAGAATGACAAATTTGCGTGATATGAGATTTGGTTCTGCCGCCCACCTCTACACTGAATGATGCGTGTGTGTGGGATTGAAAATTAAAATCTCTTAATTAAATAAATACGGATAGTAGCATAAATGTGCTTTAGCTAAGGAGCGTTACATCTCTGCTAACATGATTTGGTAAAATGGCCGATGGTAAAATGAATCTGTTTTTCAGTATGTGATGTTTATTTCTGTCTCTTTTAGATCATATCTGCCTAATCCCTAGCAACAATTGGGGTTGCTGAAGTGTTGCAACATCCCTCATCAATTAAAAAAACACTTCCTGCCATTTTTATAAGCTGGTTGAAATTACGTAAACATGCATCATTAGACTGAAAGCTGCCAAAGACCCTATTACACTACAGACACCCAGCCAGCCCAATCCCCCTCCCTTATATTGATCCATTATAAATAGACCACAGTGTATTGGGACAAAGAGCCATTTGCTTCTGTCTTTCGTCTCCTGTCTTTCAACCTTTCCATTAATTTTCTCATGTTTGTTTTTACCTACTCCATCTCTCTCCCACAGATGAGGTTATTGATATTAATGATATGCAAACTGCTAGCATCACATTTATAAAAGTTTCTTGAAATTGACTATGAATTCTTTGATGTTTGCACGGCGCTGCTACACGCTCATCATAATAGCCGTTTGTCAGTTGCTATCTAAAGTTCAGACTTCCTATGAGTGTTTGCAGCCCTGAATTTAACTTAAAGTTAAGTAAACTTTTAAATCTAAGCAGCAGCTTTGTTACTTTTCCCCCTAAAAGAAAGAGTATGAATCAATAATCAAACTCCTTTTGAGTCTAAGCCCAAAGCCGGAATGTTTCTTGTGCTCTGTGAACTGTTCGAAAAACAAGAAAAGAATCTCCTACAAGCTCCATGACAGGAGACAACATATATGATATTCCGTGAAGATCTTTCTTCAAGTTCATACAAAGGTTTCACATAATCATAAATTTATAATTATAAATTTACCAGAGGCTAAATGTTGGTGAAATGTTTTGCTTTAATAGATAGAAAAGAAAAATCACAAATCAGATCTCTCATAGATTGTTTATCTTCAGCACCAGTGAGATTAAATGAAAAGCTAATAGAGGTATTTACATGTCTACTGCTTCTTAAAGGTCATCCCGAGAATAAGACTGAATATGTCTTCTCACAGCATATCATAATAGATGTCACAAACTGTGTCTAGATTTCCAAATTACCAAAAACAATTGTCTTGTGTTTCTTTTAATTTCTCTTTTAGTTTTAATAGAACCATCTGTATAAATAACAACAATGTTGTTAAAATAAAATTGCCCTCTGGGTGGTTCTATGTAGCCTTAGCTAAATATAAATACATAAATCCTAGATGACTAGCTAGACATGCTCTCTTTAATAAGTCTCTCTTTTTTACTATTGTGATTAAACAACAGAGATTGCACATGCTTAATAGAAAACAAATCTAAATATTATTTAATTTCCATCTCTCAAAGTTAATGATATCACAGTACATATGTTTCTTAATTGTGGTGTCGATGTGTAGTTACACAAAATAATGAGGCCTCAAAGTCACATGCATTGCAACCTGTCATCTACTCAAGTGCTGAATGTATATGTATTTGAAAATCCGTGTCTGACCGCACCCAAATGCACAGCAGTCTCTGACCTTTATGAATGCTTGGGGCAAAGTCAACGTCTAATCGGCAGATTACTATTCCAGCCATCTCCTTCCTGGCATTTGATCAAATGGGTGTCCATTTAGACAAGCAGCCCTGGGACCCTGTGTCAAAATGTCATCTTATTATCTGTTTACAGACCACCAAGCTCCACTACCGCTATTTTCACTCACCTTTAAAAAGACACCGCATTTTCTCGCAGTCTTTTTGTATATATTGCAGTGGTTGTTTTTTCTCACTCCTCACACGTGGCAATTTTTTAACTTAATAACAGAACCTGCTACTGTACAAGCCAGTGACTCCAAAGTTCACTTCTTGTGAAGCATTTGAAACCAACGACTTGAGAGTTCTTTTACTATTTCTCTTCTCATAAAGTGTTTGACTGTGTGAGTGTGTGTGTGGCAATTTCTCCTCATCTAATTTCTCTCTTGACCAGCGTAAACAAGCTCTCAAAGGAGAGCCCTAGATAGCATCTGATTTAGCTTGGACAAAAAGCGTAGCGGCTCTGACACTACAAACCAGTGTCTCTCTCCATTAAGAGGATAAATTAAATCTATTGCTTTGTGTCTATATTCATTCTCTGTTGTGCACAGGATAGGAAATGCTCATTTCTGTTTACCGAACCAGGCTAAATGAGAGTGGATGGGGCTGAATTGGCATCCACGAAAGGAATGTTGTCCCCAAGTCTGAGGGGAGATGCTGTGTTATGTGTGTCTGTGTCTGCGTGTCTGGTGTGGACCGGGGTTCAGCACAGCATTGGAATAAGGACAGCTGGATGGTATTTGACTGTGATGGCTCCATCTTTCTCATGTATATTAACAAGGTCTGTCCTCAGAGATGTTGAATTGATAGAACCATCCAACAGAGCAGATCTAGCCATGATCTGAGTAATACTGTTTGCCTGTCCGAAATGCATAAAAATTTTTTTTAAGTGACATTATTATTATTTATCATGGCTAGTGATTAGATGAGACTGGGTGGCACGAGGGGCGTGGCTATAGGTGGACAAGAAATTCAATAATAGAATAGGTTTTAGTTTAGCTCCTGACCACTTTTTAAAACAAAATGTAAGCCATGTATTTGAGTATATAGTATTTTGAGTATACTATATTTTGACATTTGTGTTGAGAAAAGTGCTAAATCATTTTGCCTTACCAAATTTTATTCAAATATTTTTCTTTATTTCTATAGTAGTTGCCTATTACTAGTTTCCAAATGCTTGCACCAGAATGGCAAGCTAATAACACATCTGGACAACATACGGTCCAATCTCATGCCCTGTTACCTGCTTGTAACGCATTTGAAACCCTTTCTCTTTCGTATGCTTTAAAAATCTCAATTTTGTTTGTTCCTGCCTTATTCCATTATTTCTGTCCACTTGTATTTCTCACTTCGCTCTGCCGTAATTTAAAACAATGTCTTTATGACCAAGGTGCAATTTTTTCCACCATTATTGTACCCTGCTGTTCCTATGGTGCTCCACTGTCTTGTCATGACAGGCCTACTGGTAATTTACCTCCATATATGGTGGCTAAATATATACATCAGACCCCCTCCCTCTTTCTTTATCGTAATTCATTCTGTGAATATTTTCTTGAGACACAGTTTCTGATTGGGTTGTCATATGTGGACTCACGAGTAGTGTAATGAATCGTAGAAAAATGTTACTTCTGTCTGTCTGAGTGACAGTATCAGATTAATGACAGTTCAGCTACTGTATATCATTGAATGCTGTTTATATCCTCTTTTATTCAAAACTTAAGAAAGATTAATGGGTTGCAAACAGTTTAATTGTTTCCTCAACTCTTCTTTGTATTTGTAAGTATTTGTACATGTACACATTAACATTTACACATTAATTTTTGTGCATTTGTATAGACACTCAAATGAACAATATTCAACAATATTCATTCGTGTGTTAGTATACAAACATACTAACACACTCTAAAATACAGAACCCGTTTAAATGAATTTTAAATGTGAATTTAGCTGGTTAGAACTGAAATTCCCAGAAGCTTTGCAAGGTACGGCAGGTTTAATCCTCAGACCAAATCCCATAGAGGGACTGTCATTTATCAGTGGCCCCTTTAAACTTGACATTTTTATAAAATCACCTTCTTTATAAATAAAATCCAAATGGGGCTAATTAAAGTAAAATAATTTGCATTATTTGAATAATTGAATTTAATTATCATCAGAGCTCAACAAGTATGAGATGTAAGTGAAACACCATTAATGTTATTATCTGTTTTACTCACCTACTGATTTGATTGTGTTTGTAGGATATGTGTGTGGGGGGGATGTTTTTACATGCACAGTGCATGTACAGGTTTGGCTATGTTTGACTATGTTTGTCATTTTTTTAAATGTTTACTCACAAACAAAATAAAAGAAAGAATGAATCCTGTGTTTGTGTGTATGCTGTCTTCTTTAGAAGTCTTAAGAAATCACACATGGTAGAATAAAACAGTTGTAGTGTCAAAATAGTCAATGTGTTAATTGTGTTAAATAAATGTAAAAGTGTTCTAATTAATCATCTAATTAATCTCATTAATACAATAGACACAATAAAAACAATTAATTTCACTAATACAATACTGTATGAACCTTAAATATTTACCTTAAATACGTTTGTACATTGGAGAAGTTATTTATACATGAAAGATTTTATAATTAATGTGCTCTTAATATGTTGATAATGTAGGCTTTAAAGTCTAGCCAAAACATTGTGTGCTTAAAGCACATTTTACATACAAATAACCAGCCAGTGAGACACACAAATGAATAAATGTGTGTGTGTGTGACAGTTATTTACAGTCATTTATAAGAATTATTCCCTAACACGTTAAATTCTTTAGTATTTTCAATAGTATTGTTGATAATTGCATCATGCATGACACAACAGCGCTATCGCCCCTAACAGCTTGAGTTTGGCACACAGACGCTGAGGGACGAGAAGACGTTTTTGTTTAAATTTGTGTTTAGCTTCCCCTACTTTGCTCTTCATATGCTGACCCGGGAGATAATAAGCCATATGGTTGTAAACTATGCTGTAAACTGTTTTGGAGTATGTTAGTGTTTATTAATACTCTGCAAACACAGTATTATTTTATTAAGAGAAACTTTGGTTGATTATTTAATCGTACTTTGTATTTTGTTCCCATTCAGTGATAGATTAGGCATTGTGGTTTGTAGTATCTCTTGTGGGGGCTCAGTTATTTAGGCCTAGAGGTTTAAACCCAACATTCTCTATGCATGGTCCAGATACAAGTATTGACATATAATATAAACTTTAAAATAGTGCTGTCAGTCAATTAAACAAACAATTCATCACAATTAATCACCTAAAGTGCAAATTATCAGATTGTTTTTTATACATATATTAACAGTTACAGAAATCCTATAACATTTTGTATATACTTTCATCATTGTATTGTACTGCATGTCAAGGTGAAGTCTATTTATTTACTATTTATTTAGTCTATTTATTTAGCATTGTTCCATAATGTTTAAATAATCTGTACACATTTAAGTGCATCTGCTTTGTTAACTGTTTCCTGAATTGCACATAACAAACTTAATTATGATAAAACATTTTCTCTTTTGTCTGCATATAAGTTCAAATAATTTAATACTCTGCAAAACCAAAAGTTAATTCACCTAGTAACCATATTTCCAGTAAATTTGAAAAGACTAACAGCACTATTCAGTTCTGTATGCTAACAATAGCATTAGCATTAATGTCAGCCCTCCCCCACCAGTGGCTAATGGCAACTTTTGCTTTAAATACCATCTGATACACAGGCTGGCAAAGAGACAGTGACGCCCATCCCTAGTGTGGCTGGATGTATGGGGTGGGCGGGTGCCAGCAGGTGTGATTGGCTTGTCCCCTTACATCAGTGTAAACAGGCATTCTCATCATGCGTGCTTGTGCGCCAGGGGAACCATATGCCATCTGCCGCCTTCTCCTCCTGCAGCTATATACCCCAAACTGTGTAAGTGCTTCACAAGTTAGAAGACTAAGTGTAATTGTTTTACCATGTTTACCAGTAGTAAAAGATTTTCAATTTTGAACTTTTCATTCTGACTAAGGTTTGCTACAGTATCAACAAAGAGCTGCAGAATTCTGGTAACATCTGGTTGTTGCAAACTATTTACAGTAAATAAACAGTAAAGTTTGCAAAGCCTGGTCAAAGGGGCTGTGGGTTCTTTTCAGTGGAATCATCTTTATTACTGAAACTTCCCCAATTTTCCTTCAGTAAGGCTTCCATAGAGGCTAAGCTTAACATGTATGGATGACCTTGGTTGTTTCTTTGCTCTGGGTTTGTTTGGATGGCTCTGTGTGAGGCCTGCAGATGTGTCTGTGTTTGTGCTTGTCAGGTGTAGCAGATGGGTCTTGGGGCATTATGCTGAAGTCAGCCATGGCAAAGGGCACGGCAGAATTAGGTTGCTGGACTATACAGCAGATTTGACCTTTTCAAGTGCTATTACACAGAAAGCAGGATCCTGCTCAAGTCTGTATGGAACTTGCATGTGGAAGGCAATTCAACTGTAAAGGCCTAGAGGACATTGTTATTGTATTGAAGCTGCTTGGGAGAGTTTGTGAAGTTAAGTTAAATTTAGTCTCAGATGTCATACAGTTCTTTAAGAGAAAGGAAAATAGACTCAAAGGAGGCAATTGTTTACATACAGATAAAATATCGAACTATAAAACTAATGTGGACATAGATTAGTTTGGATAATTTTCTGTTAAAAGAATTTGATCAGAAATTAGTTTATGTTGAAATCTTTGTAGACTTTAGTGTCTTTGCAAATCTGGAAGAGTTTAGGACAACTTTGAGATCTTTGATGAATTTCAAGAGAAGACACATGAGATTACAGTTTTTTTGACCTGGAGTTTTAGGAAAATGTCTCAGATTGCTCTCCACATCAGCTAATTGGTGTCTACAGGAAACAAAAGAAAAATTAAAAAGATAGTTTTTTATTTTCCAGTAAAAGGAGGGGTGTAAGCAATATGTGTCAGTGTGTTTGTGTGCCTGTGTGCAAATTCAAGTCTTCTTTTAGACGGTTTATCCAATATTTGTTCTAGTATTGATTTTCCAGCATGTGTGTGTATTCAGGTTGTGTGTATTCAAGAATGCTTACGCACGCTTGTCTGGATTTTCCACGTGTGTGTGCGCATGTCTGGATTCTTCCATGCTGTGTATGAAACTTGTATCCAGCTAGGTGGTATGATTAGTTTAAGGGCTGATAATGAACATCAAAGGGGGTGTGATTGAGCCGGTTTGATCTGTGTCTGTGTTCAGGAAACAGAACTGAGTCTGTGTGGGGAACGTGTCTGAGAGATTCGCTCACTTATTCCAGACACATACATGCACCCTCTAATCTCAGACGGCATGGGAGATCTCTCTACTGTCTTTAACAGCTTTGTCCCTGCTGATGAACAGAAGTTAAACAAAGACATATGTTCATATGAAGTGGGGTATGTGGCAAAAGGTGAACTTTTATGGTTCACTGGTGAAATCTTAATTACAATTCTGATTGGTCTTACTTTTCAAACATAATCGCTTTATGTGTTCGGGAGATTAAATACGTGAGGAATAATTGATGAAAGACCATTGAACTGTTGAAAATTATTGCACAAGCCAAACTGGGTTCACTTTCAATAATTCAACACTTGGAAGTCAATTATTCTGCATATACCACAGTTGTAAACCGTTTTTAATCTCCAAAATGCACATACTCCACCCAGCTGTAACTAGCATGACCTCATATGCCTTAGTACTTAAACAACCCACACATAATCAAATACCATATCCCATAATTCATATCTCTTCCTCTGCCGCCCACATTACATATGTCTTTCTATAACCACACAGCAAATTATCACCCACATAATATTAATGAGACATTTCAATGGCAGGTTTCAGGGGAGAAATGGCAGCATGTAGGAAAGAAATGATGTGTGTTAGGTTGTATAAAGCCCAGCCTTCCACATACAGCCAGAAACAAACAGCACCAATTAGTCCCAACCGCCTCACACACCATAGATAGAGGCGATGGGTCCCTGGAGCCGAAAGACTCTCTGTGTGTGATTCCCCATGATGTCTGTCCCCAACACTCCAGGCGATGCCAGAGTCCACCTGAAACCTGTTGCCGTGGTAATCACCTTGTGAGGAGGTGTAATTAGGTAATGATGCTGGCTGCAAACTATGCAATGTATTGGCTGTTATGTTTTTCCTTCTTGTTAGCTGCCTGATACTTTTGTGTATTTTATATATTTATTTTGCATTAGGATTGGAGAGTCTGCGAATAAGACGTTAATAATAACATTTGTACCTGGAGAGTACCTGGTGACATCGCTAACATCTTATATTGGGTTGTAAATTGTGTAGGTTTATGTACAGGGACGTTTAAAGACAAAAACACAACACGTTTGTCTATACAGTATGTATTTCTTGTTTGTTTTTTATCTTTTGTATCTGCAGTTACTTCATTAAATTAAAATGTAGCATATTTCATTTATTAATGTACAATCCAGCTTTTGTTATGCAATTCATCAGTACATGTAATTCCAAAGACTTTCTGTCTTCATCACATTTTATCAAAATGTAACTTTACACATTAAACAGTTAAATAAACACATTATCACATTAAACAGTAAACTAAATAGTGAAAATTATTTCACGTTGACTTTGAGTAAATTATTTGTTTGCTTTGACTCCTCATTGGTTGGTTTAAGAGAGATAAATTGCAGCACTGCTGATCAGCCAATCATAAAATACATCATCAAGATACATGTTGACTGTAAAAATGCGTGTTTGTTGTTGCAACCAGATAAGCGTATTAACTTTTACCATCCCAAGGGAAGCTGGTCTTTCGTAACTCTTTAATCAGTTTAATTCTATATTAACAAACATTACGAATACATCCTCGTTTACCACTAAGTAAGCAATGTAGCTGATGGAATGCGAAAGGAAATCGGTCAATGCTAATATTATCTGCTAAAAGCAGGTTAGCATTGGTGATTGCAGATTATGCGTAATACAAATCATATTAAATTATGTGGGAGGGGTCTGTCAGTACTCAATGGCACTTGATTTAAACCCAACAGCATTTGTTGAGATTGACTCTAATGTTGGCTTGCTTCTGATGAGCTGGTTTTAAACGTTAATCTGTTATGATAAAGATGCATAACATGTTTTCTGGCATGCTGTAAAGTCAATAACAATGTGTTTGGTCACAGCAGATAATATTTTCATATTTTTCAATACCTCATGTATGAAGTCTGCATCATGTGTGATAGAAACATGAGAGCTAATTATATTACAAAATGTACATCTGGGATTTTCAAATGTCAGTTCATTGTGATGCCGTGTTCATTGGTAAACTCAAGGATATAAGAGGATATTTTAGTATTTTAGTTTTTCTGAGAGGGAGGGAGAAAGAGAGAAAGATGGTTAATTGTAGGTTAAGGTTTTAGTAACAGTGATTTTTAATGTGTGTGGAGGGGACACAGGGTCATCTCAGAGTGTGAAAAGCTGTATTTGTCTTTAGTATGGATCTGTCAAGTGTGAAAAGTGCATTAATATGTTCAAAGTTACCATTCATATGAGAGAAACCAAAATGTTTCACTGAATTATTTCTAGTCCTTCTGTAGGTTTTGCTTTTAATAAGTACACCATTAATGGGTATTTTAGCATATTTCCAGTATTCACAGAAATATATGCAGGTTTAGTCATATTAATCATAAAACTGAGGGGTAATAGATAATATGTTATTCTGATTCATAATTACAACCGCAAAGATTGTCTGAGATATTTGTACTCTAGTCTTTTATCTTTAAAGACGATACTGTATGTGTTATTGTTTACTGTTAAAATACTTCCTCCTACACTAATTAGAGTGTTAAAACAAATACAGTATAATTAAACCTTTTGTCTGTTGATTTTACTGAAATACACAAACACGGTTTGTTTGGGTGTCTGTTGTAATATGATTGCTGTGTTTAAGTGGTCCAGTAAATGTATAACATCATAAATAACATTATAACATCTAATGAGTTTACTGATATATACCATGTATTATACAGAATACAATTGCATTGATATCACTTTGCTTATATTTACAATTTAATTCCAGGCAAGACCTTCTAATGTGTTCATTACACATAATATCTGTAGTATATAAACCAGAAATCTGTAATGTATTGAAATTGTAGAATTCTACAATGTTGGCTGAAATCCAAGTTTTTGAATCAATAATCCTTTGAATATGTTTTTGTCTCCCTTCTGAACTATTTCAGGACTGGCACATACATACATACACATACATGATTTTACTGCTGGACATAAGTGATTTTTATTGATCTCCTAATGAATTACAGCAGAAGGTGAATAGTACTGCATAATTGATCAAACTGCTGACAGAAATGGTTCACTTTTAAAAAAGAAGATAGCTGCTGGCTACATATTGTTATGGAAAACGCTCAGGGAATGTTCCTACAATGTTGGATTAGGTAACTTTGTATGCATTCATAAATGTTTTAATAACGTTATTGCTGCCATATATATATATATATATATATATATATATGATGCTTCTGCATATATTTGTCTCTTTGTGACGAATTTACTACATAAGATTGAATATATGAGAATATATTCCAGGTCAAAGGGATTTGATTTATTGGTTTGCGCACACCTTTGCTTTTTATTAATCTGTTACATATGCAAACAGTGCACCAGATATCATGCCACCACGACGGAAATGCAATTGTGAGCATGATTGAAATAATGTAAGATATTGTTTCTCAGCTGCCATTTTAATATTGTGAAATATCTTCACTTGGTTAATATCTGTGACTTAGACAAGAAAATACACAAGGAAAATGAAAGCAGTGATCACTTTTTTATTTGATTCCGTTTTGATACACATGAGAGGTTATTTGGTTAGCTGAGACTGTGCTTAAAGGGAAACCAAGAAGACAAATATATCCATGGAAATGGTAAACAGAAAACATATCTCACCGGCTCTTGGAATCAAGGGCGTGCTTTTCATTATGACCTCTTTATTTCATCCATACGACAGTCTGTTTGAGAGGAAGATGATGAGATTAGTGCAGACAGAATTCACTCACAGCAAGCCATTTACTGGCATAAACAACACACGTATAAACATATGAAGAAAGCTAGTTACTTTTTGACATCAATATTTTGCTCTTATCTGATTTGATCAAAGCTAAAGTCAACCATTTTTGATGATCATGCTGTGTCTATTTGTGATTTATATCGCTGTAGTGCTTGCAGATGATGTATATAATTTCTAAAGTTGATGAAGGAATGCTGTGTGTGTGTGTGTGACAGCTGAGCACCCAGCCAATTTCAATTTTGAATATTCTGCCAGCTATTCTCAGTAGTCCATCACTACACTAAAAGCAGATTTGCTACAGTGGCTTAGAATGCGTAATAACGCTCGAGAGTGACGGTAACCTTGAGGAGTCCATTGAGACTTCACTCCAGCACAAGGCATTGAGGGAACACAGAGTGTAGGCATTCGGCCAATTAGAGCCCAGAATCTCCTCAGGCAGCCCTAACTCAATCTCCTCCCTTTGGGATCTCGTTCTCTCCCTTTTGCTCAATCTCTCATCCCCTCTTTTTCTGTCTCTCCTTTTACTCAATCTCCATCTTATTCCAGTGCAGTTTGGCTCTTAGTCCTAAACTCTATTAACTCTGTCTTATTTTATGCCTGTTCTTTACAACAGAGAGACACAGGCTAAGGGAGGTCAATCAGAGTTGAGCCGATACGGCAGGGAAGTAGAAACTTTTCTTGTTCAATTCAAAGGTCTTTGTGGGAAGGAGCTTCACTTTGAAATGCTGATTCAGTGGCCTCTGTAGTCATGGAGTTATTGAGCCCCTTCAGGACCAGCAGAATGTTATAGAAACTTGTGTGCAGTCTGTTAGAAGGTGTCACTCTGGGTTATGTGTGTGAGAGAGGGACTCTTTTTTTAAGAAAAATACATCAGCACAGGGGGTGTAAGGCAATGGTACTCCATGTGTAAACTTAGTCCATAGTGACTATAGACTCTCTCACACATAAAGCTTTCATAGCAAATGTTTGCCATGAATGGAATGTAATGCTGACTATGACAACTATGGCAGCTTTACCACAGCAATTAAAAGATTTCAGCACATACGTTAGGGGCATAAATTAGAGGCAGTAGCATAAAACGT
>JAZGTI010017511.1:0-12160 GCA_036877585.1 Botia kubotai | reverse complement strand
TGAAAGGCTCTTTTCACAATGCTGAATTGGCGTAACAGGAGAGCCAGGAATTCATTTTCCTGTTTCAACCTGAGCAAGAAATCAAACTATCACACACACACACACATCCTTGCATGCACACACACACCCACACACAGCTGTTTCGGAGGTGGTAATTACATGGGCACATCTGGAGTGGAACTTAGCAGTAGCAGAACAGAAAACTGCCTACAGATATGTGCCAAGCCCAGGTAGAGCTGTGTGTGTGTGTGTGTGTGTGTGTGTGTGAGCACAGTCCAAGACATACTGGTACTCATTTGGGAGGCACAGTTTTGGTTGTGCGCCCATCAGATATTAAATTCTGGAAATTAATTTTGGACAAATGCAAATCTACACACAAGGGCAAAATGCAACAAGAACACACACACACATTTTACAATGCTGGCACCATGTGAATTCACTGGTTATTCCTCTCCTAAAATCGGACGGGCATTTGTGTGCATGTGTGTGTATGAGGGGGTTCTTTCCTAAAGAAACCACATCATGGTTAGTACAGTATTTGTACTTTGATATAAGGGTTGTCACTACAATTCAACAACATTTTTATGGATGGGACCCCTCTGGCATGGATTTAATAAGCAGGCAGTACCATAGAGGCCCCTACTGAACACCCACCCATCATGTGTTTTTGGGCTGCTTAAGAGCTGAAGAACACCAGCAGAAGACCAGTTTCACCAAGCAGGGGCACCAACAAGACCAGCCCAAGACCACCTAAAGGCCAGTTTAGAACCATCTTAAGACCAGCTCCACCATGCAGGGGCACCAGCAAGACCAGCCTAAGCCAGCAGGTATAAGCTGTTTTTTTCAGCAGAAACGGCACCACACAGTTTCTGAGCATGTGTACACACAAGCATGCTGTTAGGTGCGTGCTGCTTGCGGATAACACTGCTTGTTTTAAGTTTGTTTGCTGTGACTTTATCTGCGTACGTGTGGAAGTTTAAGCTGGCTGGGAGACTCACCTGGCACACGGCACCAGCGCGCGCATATGGGCCCGTTTACTGACGGAAGCTTACTTAACACCGTCGTTTCGAAAGACGAGAAGAAAACGAGGGAATGAAAAATAAAACGACAAAAGGCATTTCCCCAAACCATTATCCACTTTGAGCAGAGGAGTGTGCTGAGACGAGCGCTATGCTAATCTTTGCACTGCACACTCGGCAATACACACGCACACAAAATACAGACACACACACACACACACACACACAATCCGTTCCGCAGGATATGGACTAGCCCACACACACGTCCACTTAGTTTAGCAACATCTGTCCTATATTGATGCACACAAACACACAAGCACATGGCCGTAAGCCCACATATGGTCCAACATTAGCATGTTTCTACACCTGCCAATGTGAGAAAATTGAGAAAATATGCACTTGATTGCGAACGAAGCTGTATTTGGCATTATGTCCCTACAAATCATATACGTTTAGCTGTTTCTATGACAACGGATTTCATTACCTTTGCTTTATATTCCTGTATATCTGCAGCAAACAGACATCGGTGACCTATAAGATCTGTTCCCTGAACTATATAAAAACTGACCAATCACGAACGCCCTAATGTTCTCGACCTATGGCAAGACACGGTTGCATTTAACACAAGAGAAATTAAATCTGTTAGGCACTAATACGCTTTTAATGAACATGGAATAAGCAATTGATTCACAGCAATCAAGATGTCCACAGTATCTTTGGATTATGCATGACGGTAACAGGCTGGTATGTGTGTGTTTGTGATGGAGAGTTGTCAATAAGACCCCTAAATTGTGTCACCAGCATAACAAGACCAGAATGCCCTGGGGGGCATGGCCACAGAGGATCATGGGTAATGCAGCCTCGCTCTCTGGCATTTGCTATCAGACTGGAACACACACGCACAGCAGCAGAACCCATCGGGAGCGTATAACATACCACACACACACTTAAATCAAACATCAGCCATGAGAAAATTAGCGTGAACATCACGCGATAGGCTGAGGACCCCCGGAGCTTGGAATCACGCTTGTTTCTGATTGGCTGATGATAGTTTTTCCTGAAAGAAAAGTATGCAGGTAATAGCAAATTGTTGGTGGAGCTTGCCAAGTCAGGCATACCTGTTATTATTGTTCATTGTTATATTTTCCGCCTAAAACTCTGGCGTGCTGCTTGTACCTCACTGTTTGCGGTACAGGCATAAATGACGGCTCACACTGTGAGGTTTATTGAGAACAGGTGTGCTGGTACTTTTATTCTAAGCGATCACACACACGGTTTTCACACAAACTTAGTTTCACACAGACACACACACACACACCTCAAGGAATCAAAAATTAGACAGCACTGATGTTAAACCATAAGAAATGAAGACTTCTGTTGTCTCGAACTCCTCAAATTTTTAAGACCCCAGAAATCTCACGTGACTGCTACTGAGGTTCAAATGAGACCTCGATAACGTCTCCAACTATGCTCAGACTGGTCAGGATTCAAACAACCTCATTGAAAAGTCAGAGATTAAATCCCTTGAGGTTTTTTGCTTAAGGGGAAACCCTAAAGATAAATCTTTAGACATGCATCATCAAATCACAAAACACACACAGGAAACATCGACATAAGCAGCTCATTGGACTTTCTCTCCATACATGCTAATTTCCTCCCTACCAAAACACATGACATGTACTGCCTTAATCCACCAATCACACGCTGAGCACCGGCCGGCCTGCCATCTGAGCCGGGCACCGACCCCATGACCCCCCTGTGTAAACATCTTTTATCCGTCTAAACCTATGAGGTCCCCCAGCCGAGCAGAACGCTGTTACGAACATGCGTTAGGAAACCACCGAACTCTGAAAGGTAATTTTGCTCCTCCAGCTTTTATTCATTTGGTAAACAAACATGTTTGGCACTTCGGCAAACGAAATTAAAAGTGGCCCACGGCTCTCGCTACACGAAACCGCCTCTGGCAGGAGTAATGACCTTCAAGCGCTTCTTTGTATTCGACGTTTAGCTCAGTGTTCATTTGTATAAACAGTCAACACCTCCGAAAGCACTTTCATTCGTCGCCGTACGAGAGCTTCTTTCTAGAGGCTGACTGCTGTTTTCTTTTGAAGTTCGATTCGAAATTCAAATTGAGAATTTAAATGAAGGCTCATTGACGGTCGAGAACAAAGTTCACAAGTGTCCTGTTTTAATGAAAGCCATGAACAGAGTGGCCCTTTGTACGGTCTGGTAATAGAATATTTAGATCTAAATAGCTGACATGACAAGACATGAAAGAATACAAAACAAATCTAATCAAAACAGGCAATACCACACAAGAACGTTTCGGGTAAACAAGCGCGGCTAAATTTGATGCGAATTAATTTTCAGCGCAAAAAAGAGCCAGAGTGCGTAAACGATTCAATAACGATTCAGTTTAAGTTTTTGAGAACGTTAATAATAAACAACAAAATCCTGAGAGGGTTTTAAATGCTGCACTGCTTTCAAGGTTTAAAAAAAACTCAAAAGAGCATCTCGCTGCATTTAAACTCCTTTTAAGGAAAAACAATGTTTATTAATGAATAATGCAGGCCCGGACTTTCCTCTTGACGTATGATTGGTTCAATGAAAATTAAGCTATTATATTATATTATTGGTCAATATTATTCTTCCTTTCCCTGATGACCTTTGTTGAGAAGGTTAAACCAACTGAATGAAAGATAATGAATACATTATGAACTGAGCATTGTGGGCTGGTATAGCCACTACTAAGTAAACAGGGTCAAGTATGATTGACCGATAGACTGATAAATCGGCCAGGTGGATTAAACCATATTCTGTCTTTTTGAGATTATCAGCAGCGGTCGATAAGAGTACGCTTGGCAATTATCTACCCCGCGTTTCAGGTCCAGCCTTTTCAGTGGATAATAGCCCATTTCTACTTCAATTTTTAGTTCATTCTCAGCTAATTTCAGCCATTTTGTTTATATATCGTTTGCTTGTCATTAATTCGTAAAATAACTAAAATTACTCTATAGCGGCCACTCTGATCTTCAGGCGTCTACATCGGGTATTAAAACAAGTCTACAGGTTTTGCATGCTATTTTGAAACAGTATGCGATGTGATGAAAACGTTGATATTCTGATTTTGACCGAGAAACAAAATCAATACAAAATAAACCACCCACCAACACACACACAGCACTTCATTTCTGTTCCTGTTTCATTATTTATAGCAGTAAATATAAACTCTCTCGTTCTCTGTGCCAGGCAGACTCACCCATGTGCAAAAGCTCTCAGATGTGATGAGCAGGAGGTAGAAGTGACCAGCAGTTCTTATCACCGTCTCACACACACACACACACACACTCTCACACACTCACTCTCACACACACTCTCACACAGAACTCACACACACTCTCACACAGAACTCACACACGCACTCTCACACAGAACTCACACACGCACTCTCACACAGAACTCACACACGCACTCTCACACAGAACTCACACACGCACTCTCACACAGAACTCACACACGCACTCTCACACAGAACTCACACACGCACTGGCCGTGTTCAATGGATTAGCTGTGTACGCACCAGAAAAAAGTGCTTCTGGCTGTTTGTTCCAATTTCCAGGCAATTCCTCATGTTTTCTAAAGATCTTAGGCCGGCAACTGCCCAGCTTTATCACTATTATCTCTCTCTCTCACACACACACACACACACACACAGATTAATGTTTACCTAGCAATCTAAACAGGACATTCTGAGAACTATAAATAAAATGCATTATAATAACTGTAGATTAAAACTAAGTGTTTTGATAACATCAAACACAATTGAAGAAATAAATGACCATCATTCAAACAACCTCAAAAGAGCGTTTAAGCAACATACTGGTAAATCACCGACGTTGAAAAACAGCATCTTCCAGATTCAAACGCGCACATCAAATAGACACGCCGGTGACATGTGTGTGGTATCAGAGTCTGACGACATATTTGTCCTGCGAGATCTGCACAACAACATTAAATCAGCCACACTGTGTGACAGATGCGCAAACATGAGCACGTACTGGCATTTACAACAGCTGGTGGCTATGACAAACGCAAACCATTTAAGCAAATGCATGTATGCGCGCACACACGCGCGTTTTTTTGCTTATGAACGTGTGAACTTGCAAACATGTGAAAAACACTGCTTGCGCAGCTTGCTGATTGAAGTATATACCAGTGTGTGTGTGTGTGTGTGTGTGTGTGTGTGTGTGTGGTCCTAGTATTTACTACGTTACAGGGACATTTTTTGATCCTCATGAAGAAACAAGCTTATAAATTATACAGCAAAATCTTTTTAGAGAATCTAAAATAGCAGAATGTTTTCTGTGAGGGCTAGGTTTAGGGGTAGGGCTAGTGTAGAGGGATAGAATATACAGTTTGTTCAGAATTAAAACAAACATTACGTCTATTGAGTGTCCCAATAAAATATGAAAACCCGAGTGTGTGTGTGTGTGTGAGCGAGAGAGAGAGAGAGAGAGAGACTAAGAAGTGTGTGTGTGTGTGATTTAGACGTGCATTGGTGCCACTCGGCTGTCCGGACCCCTGAGAAGTGACTAGGCCAGACAGGCGCTTTATCCTGTTGCCATGACGCCCAGCCAGTGACCTCTGGGTATTCATGGGGCCGGCATACCATGAGCACTGCCAAGAGAGGGGCACAACGGCCGTGCCAAACTCACAGAGAGAGAACCTGACATCATTTCCCATTAAAGAGACACATTCTCCTGCTGTTGGCTGCAGGGACGAGAGAGTTTAAGCATGATTCAGAAGAAGAGGAAGCTTGGCTATGGGCCACAACTGACAGACAAACTTCCTTGCAACATGGAATGAGGTTAAAGCACATTTTCCTGTCGCCCTGAACTTTATCACTGTATCATTCTGACAGACTCAGCGAGCGGTTGCTTTCTGGCCCCCGAGCAGAGAAATAACACAAGCCAACTTTAAACTCAGGGGGTGGGGGGGTGGGGGGGCATGCACTTCATAAGACATTACTGCTGTTTTTACACTACATTTATTCCTCCGAGATTGATCTCTCAGTAATCCAGGTAGCTCCGTCAGGTCTTTAATATGCCGGTGGAGTGCTGGACTACAGCGCGCGTCTGGATGCGTGCCCGGATACAGGCTCTTCTCTATCATCTGATAAATTACTGCTGTCAAGATCAGGAGAAAATATACACAAACATTTTTACAAATAAGATTATGTTTGCTTTTCACTGAAGGTAATAGCACAATGTTAATTGCATCAGGAAAATCTGAATCTGTCTGTCTGTCTGTCTCTCTTTCCCTCTCTGTTTGTCTGTCTCTGTTAATGTATCTCTCTCTCTCTCTGTATCTCACCTCTCTGTATCTCTCTCTCTCTCTCTCTGTCTGTCTGTCTCTCTCTCTTTGTGTGTCTGTCTGTCTGTGTGTGTATCTCTCTTTTTGTCTGTCTGTCTCTCTGTCTGTGTCTATCTGTATCTCTCTCTTTGTGTGTCTGTCTGTGTATCTCTCTTTTTGTCTGTATATCTCTCTCTCTTTCTCTGTCTGTCTGTCTCTCTGTCTATCTGTATATCTCTCTCTCTTTGTGTCTGTCTGTCTATCTCTCCTTTTGTGTGTCTGCCTGTCTGTGTATCTCTCATTTTCTCTCTCTCTCTTTCTCTGTCTGTCTGTCTATCTCTCTGTGTCTGTCTGCCTGTCTGTGTATCTCTTTCTCTCTCTCTTTCTCTGTCTGTCTGTCCATCTGTGTACCGATCCACCTCACGTCGGTTCTCCTGACGCTGTATAAGTGTGTTCACCTCTGAACAATAGATCAGGAGAGAGCTGCAGTGGAGTTCTGTCTGACCCCAGCTGAGCTTTCTGTTTCACTGTCCTTTTCAGGACTTGTTAAGAATGATATGAGCTTTCTCAGTGATTGTTTACTGTGGTTTTATTGATGTCGGTTTTATCGTCTGGTTTTTGTTTGCTAACAGACTCTGTCTGCATTCATTATTACGCCCTTTATCTCTCCGCTCTGTTCTCATACTCTTTATGGTCAGCTTTTATGAATGCTGTTTTGGAGTATCAAGCATTAAAATCCATTCAACTTCAAACTGTGTTATTCTGTATTTATTTATTGATTCTGAACACGGTGATGAATGTCAGTAATATTGTTTTAAAAACAAATAAGCATGATTAGGATTATAATGGAATTACTTGCCTAAGTGTGTTTGGTCTCAACAGACACGTCTATCTTCCAGTATTAAATCTTTTTTTTAAAGTAAATTAAAAAGGTCACATTCTACTTACAATCTTAGTCAACATTTCAGGCTAAGTCAATATATTTTTTTCTCACCATTTTTAATTTTCTCTGTCTCCTAAAATAAACTGGCTCTTTGCTACTTTGTAACACTGTGTTCCAGACACACATATATATTGATATATATCAACACAGAATGATTCAGATTCAGACCACTGAGATCTGTGATTTATCCGAGATCACTGCATTTATAACTAACATCCATCACCCTACCAGCTAACAGGGGACGTTATCAGAACGCTGGCTGATGTTGTCTAAAAAATGTTCTCTCAAAGTTATCAAAAACATTCTTAGCATAGTTGAACATAGTTGATTTGTTTTTACATTATATATCATTTCAAAAATGTTACAAAATTAGAAAATGTTTGACAATATACAGTATAAACAAGCAATAACGTTAATACAATATTTAAAAAACTGCACGTTTTAAATGTTCCTGGAACATTTTTAACATTTTTGTTACTAAATGGAAATGTTTGGGAAATGTTCTTACAATTGTTAGCTGGGTAGACTCTGGCACCTTTAAGACCTCTACATGTAAATGATCTCTGTTATGATTGGCTAATTCACACTCTCATCCATCATGTTGGTCTGAGCTGCTGAATACTAAATAGGTGTTGATAGATTTTCGCTGGTCTCCTATTCTGGTCAAGCAGGTGTTTAACTGGTCAGCCAGCCGGTCTCCCAATCTGGCCATCTGACAAGTGTCCAAAATCCCACTAAAACCATCAAACTAGACTGTCCTGCTCAATGGAAACCAGTCTAAAGGCCAGCTAGACTCAGCAACCTCCCTCAGTTATCTACAATATGTTACCTATAAGGTTTATTTAAAAAACTGCAGACGTTTCTCTCAGAGAGTGAGTGTATCTCTACAAAAACAGTTTATATAACAGACAGTGATGAAAGTACACTTGATAAGGTCACCACTCCAAACTCTGTTCTGTGATCAGTTCTGATTGGGCACGTCTGATGGAGAGTTCTCCTAACATGTGCGCTGCAGGATGAGGGTTTGATCTCCGCTGACCTTTGAGCTAACGCCATTTAAGAAGACATATGCTAATGAGGCTGTGATTATGGTAATGAGGTCAGTGGCAACAGCACAAGTCAGTTCTAGCGCATTGATAACGGAACAACAGAAAAGATGCCAAACAGAAAAAATGTCAAAGTTTAAGGGCCATTTTGTGACCTAAATACACGGAATATTTTACGACTGAAAAAACATCCGAAAGTTAAAGTAACTAAAACTGACAAAACCTCCCACATCCACGTACGGATAAATGATTCATAGAGTCTAACGTACAGCTTTATTCACTGTTAAGACAGAGAAACAGACTAACAGATGGCTTGAAATTGTGACGCTGCGCTACAATGTACCGCTCAACAAGGGCAAGTCAAGTCAACTCTTAATTATCCGATTATTTAAATCTGCATCGTACCCACACAAACTCAATTACAACCCTCTGCCTGTCTGCACCAACCCCTCACTACATACAATTATAGACTACATGTCCCACGATGCCACAGATTCCACAGGAGATGGGTAACGGGGGAAAAAGAGAGACAGAGAACGAGAGAGGGCAAGAGAGTGGGGGGACGTAGAGAGATACATAGAGAGAGAGAGAGAGAGAGAGAGAGAGAGAACTAAACAATAATCAACAGCCACCTGAAACCACTCAGTCAACCCAAATGATTCAATTACCCTTCATTGCCCACTGACAAACAGAGAGAGAGAGAAGATAGATAGATAGAGAGAGAGAGAGAGATAGTGATGTTTTAGTACAAGAATCTCTTTTGACAGTGATTGAGTTGCACACATTAATCTGTTCTATTCGTTTCATCACAGTTTCTCATTCTGAAAGAGCTGATGTTAGTTCACTGCTGTTAAAGTACACAGGAAGTTACCTGAAGTCTGTGAACTGAGTTTGGAAATCAACACGGACGTGGTTAAACAATATTAGCTGAATATGACTATATTCTCCGTTTGTCCTGAGTTTGGACTTTGGTTAAATAGGAACAATTAAGTGTACACTGACCTAATGCAACATTTATATAGACCAGCTCTGAATGTCTTTTCCCAAAAATATTCCTGCTTAAAATGTAACTAACATTATTGATTCTTGGCGTGAGGTTATGGATACAGTATCAGGGGATAATATTGCACTACATTAAGATATTGATTTTTCTCTAACCATTGAGCAATGTCAAAGTTTTACTCAATAATAAGTATCCAGCCAAACACATACCTGAGAAGTAAAAGGTCTGATTTAGTTGTTCTTAAAATGAATACCAGCTCAAGGACTGTGAAATACTTTGTACATTAAAGATTGTGAAATTGTAAAGAGCGAAACGAAGTTTTGCCTTTGAAATGTAATGGAGTAAAAGTTTTAACCAAGCATTAAAAGTTTAATGTTTCAATAGTATTTGAATAAAAACTAATATTATATAACACTAATATATACTGTTATATTAGTGCATAGACTATTATATATATTAGTATTACATATAATACTTGTATATATAACAAATAATACTTTAGCAGTCACGTATGATTACTGGAGTATTACTGGAGTATTACTGGAGTATTTTACAACAGAAGGTCCTACGTCCCATCTTTAGTCCACAAGAAACACTTAGTAACACTCAACTAACAAATTATTAAAAAAGTAACAAATTATTAATGATTTACTGCTTGAAGGACATCTTTGAAAAAAAACCTATTAAAGGTTCCTGTCACGGGTGAATTCAAAATCAAACGTCTTCTTTCAACTTTTTACCGAAACAAAGTGAGACGTGTCAAAGATACGACTGTTCACAGCCTCATCCTGGAAAATGGGCCCTTGAGATCGAACTGTTTTGCATATTTTACCTTTCACTATTAACATTTTAGTAGCAAAGCTTTCCACCCGATTTTAAACCTTCAAGCAAAACACAACGGTTACAATATAAGCTACAATAAAACTGTGTTAATTAGGTATTAGCCTCTATTGCCCAAAGAAATGACACTAAGCTATTACGACTTTACTGTAGGAATAACTACAGTATTTTGGCAAAAATTACGGTACCATGGTAAATGTTTGTAATGGCTGAGATCCGTTTATGTTACATAGCGTAACACAGTAGAGAATAACTACACTGACCAGAGAATTTTCATGCTATCATAAGCAGCAGAAATCAGTTTGAATAAACCTAATGACGCCGAGCTTTCGACAATTAATGCACACAGCACATTAGAGCTAAATGATAAAACTGCAGGCTTAAACCATAATTCAGAAGCTCTTTGGGGAAATGCTACAGAGTTCCTAATAAGTTTGACCTTTAAGCATTTCAGCTTATCAGTCGACTGTAGGCAAAGAAACCTGAGCAAACGTCACATTAGCATTCAGCTGCTGTTAATGGCCGGAGTCGAACAGAGAGCCCGGCTCACCACGAGGTTTTAATGGAGTCAAAGTTGGTGTAAGGACGCGGCGCTGGCAAAAAAAATGTTCCAGGAAAGATTTTCCCTCGTGGCAACAGTTATGTACGTGAAAATGCAAAAAGCATGCGGAAATAAACCGTCCTAGCAGAAAAAATGTGTGGAATGGTCCAATGACGGGCTCTTTATATCGCTTCATGGTTTGGGGGTAAGTGACTTTGAGGTCTTTGAGAGAATGTTTTCACTCCGGCAGGCTTGTTAAATCAACTCCTTCCCTCTGAAGGTGGAGGAGGAGAATAACAAAAGGGGAAAATCTTTAAGCCGTTTTTATGATTCTGCAGATCGACGTCGAGGCCCCTGATCTACAGGGATCGTTTCAGCGTAACTCAATGTGTCATCGGCCTGTTGTAAACCTGTTCGGTTAATTGTACAACCTCTTTGTACCGTCATATCGTGTGTAGCCATGCATGTGATTGCTTTATCGGGGGTATTATGAAAAAAATAGATGTCATTAAATTTCTGCACCCAAGTGAGTGGCCGTGACAAGTTACCAATTCAACCATAAATGTAGAGTACTGCCGGATCTCTGCTTTGAGATACGACATTAATACTTATTCACTGAACTTTCTGGGGAAATTTGCGGGAATATTGGAAACCCTCCGCAGCTGAAAGGGAGATGTACTGGCTGTTTGCCATGCCCGGCTGAAAAATCTCCCGTTTCCTCCGAGGAGAAACGCCAGACGAAGACAATAGAAATCTGAGAACAGCTGAGAAAAATGCCATTTGAGGAGGGTGCAGAACTCTAATTGCCCTTTTCTGGCACAAAAATGCCCCACCTGAGAAATATCAGCCTAGGAACGTTATACATCAACCAGACAACTAAAGAAACTATATATCAAGCACACTGACCACAGGCTTAATAAACAAACAATGGGTAGATGAAACTTCAGTGTGTAACCGCCACGCACCATTTCTGCTACGAACATGCTGCCTGAAAACACGCTTCATTTCTCAGCTGTCGGACCTGTGATGTTTTTAAAGCAAGCAGACAAAACAGTGGGAAAAAACAAACGTACGTTAAACTAATTCTAGTCATATATAAGGACCAGAATATTATAAAAACTTGGGGTGGGCTCTTTTAACTTCTTGGCAACCACCCAGAACACTCTAGTAAACACGCATCAATGCCTTGGCAACTACCCATAAATCTTTAGCTCTGTGGTGGCGAGTTTTGTACAGCTCAGACCCTTATGTAAACGTCAAAGTCTATTTTGGTATTACGCATATTTAAATATACAGTGCATTTATTTATTTGCTAGTATTTCTATTCAACTCTTCATTATAGACTATAAAAACAATGCCGCCTAAGCATTGATTTTATTTGCATGTGGAAATGATGCGGCGTAACTCAGTTTGTCC
>JAZGTI010017510.1:0-12160 GCA_036877585.1 Botia kubotai | reverse complement strand
AAAATGCTCTGCTAACAGCTGAAAACATGAAAGAACATTCTACTAATGTTACTGCCAGAATGTTTTTGTTGAAAATAACTTTGAGAAAACTTTGAGAGAACTTTAGCCAATGTTCTGAGAACATTCCCTGTTAGCTGGGTGTAAGTGTGAATGAATGTGTACATATCTACTCAAGAAGTACGCTATAGTAAATGACAAAATTGATCCTTTGGGAAATTTTTACAGATATGTCCATATCTGTAAAAATGACATAAAATGTACTTTTCCTTCTTTTGTCCTATAAAAGGTGTGGGTTAGTCTGTAGTAAACTAGCAGCATATAACAAAACAATAGAGGTCTATTTACAAAAGTGAATGCTTGTGTGTGTGGTGGGTGGTTATGTCTAATTGTAAATGTATGTATGTATCTATGTGTTCTTGTGCATATATGTGTGCTTTTCTGTGTGTGCATAAAATGTGTGTACTTTGTGTACTGTCTGTGTGTGTGAGTGTGTGGTACATGGCTGGTTAAGCAGATACAGAAACAGAAGCTTGTTTCCTAATTAAAGTGAAGTGATAAAGGCTGTAGCCCAGTACAGCATGCCAGGCAGTGCCAGTCTGCTCTGCGCCTACTGATAGCGCTTTAGAGATGAAAGCTCTGTTAAAGACTGTTTAATGTCCCTCTCAAAGACCTGCTTTAGAGAATCCCCTTAGATCACACCATAGAGAACTTTTAATGGGTTCAGGATATTCAGTTCAGGGTCCCAGGAGGAGCAGAGGGATTCTAAACTACCAGGCTTCATTAGTTTAGTAAAGAAGGACCTGATTTGCATAATGTGCTGTGTCTTTATGAAAATAAACTCTTTTTAAATTCTGTCAGACTGGTGTCATGGATTCCTATCATCTTCCTGCGGTTGCATCTGCAATGTAAAATCCTTCTTATTGTGTAAAATCCTTCGTTAACATTTTAGAAATGGCATGTTAGCCGTGTGTCTAAAATCTATATTTATATCTTCTATTTCATTTTGCAACATGGTCAACAATCAATGTATGCAGTAGAGTTATTCCATTCTTGTTATTGGGTGTGTGGATATGTGTGTGTGCGTGCAGTGTCTGATCTCTCTGTCAGCAATAACAAAATAAATGCCTTAATTCCACACAGCCAGACCATGGCACCTGACATCACCACATGACAATCATAGCCATTTATCACTCACACAACGCTGGTCCAACATGGCTTTTGAATGATACCATGCTGCCAAAAATGCTATTGCATACCACATACATTTTAAATACAAATAATGACCAAACTAAACCAGTACTGGCTTGTTACAATTAAAGTGCCAATAATGTCGCAGTGTTATGCAGCCTGATTTTACACTCAGTGTGAGAGTGATTTATTCATGCTTTAAGGATGTCTTTACAGAATGGGAGTAATTCTTTACACTTTCCTTCCAATGAATCATGCGTGAGCTCCAGCCACAACTGAAATAATGATGGCATAATAGCAGTTAACGCAGAACGTCAGATTACCCATATTTATAAATGTCTACCACCGCGCGGTAATCTGCTGTGACAGAGAAACATGCGAGGAGCGCAGCAGCGACTCCTTCCATGTAATGCAACAAATGCGAGATTCCCCTGTTGTGTGTGCGCTGTGAATAACGGCAATAATCACAAGACAATGACTTCATTTATCAAGCTAACCCAGCAGCCACGTACAGCATGATTAAAGTTCTTCACATTTTCCAGGCTTATTTTAGATTTCAGGGCAGAAGGATGCAGACAGTTGCATCATGGAAGAGGGATGGTCAAGCAGAACACAATTAGAAGATAAATTTGATTCATTTTTCTTTTACGTTTATTTTATAGTTCTGAAAACTACGATGGCAAATAAATACTATTTTGAGAAGCTATCCTTTGATCTGATGATTGAGAATACAGAATGTAGATTTACTGTAATTTACTGTTAATTCTATTTTGAAGCACTGAGAGCGGAGTACTGTTGCCAGATGCTTGCTAAATCTGTGTATTAATGTGCATTACTGTATTCCATCAACCGCCAACCTCCTGACGAACGACTTCCTCTCATTGTCATGGCGACACAGTTACGCCATTCAGCTGAATGATGATAGTCTCATTCATCTCCTCAAACAATAGCCACACTGAATGCTAAATATAGATGTGATGACTAACGGTAATTTTTCTAATGGAAAATAAGGATGTATACCGTCTTGACTGTTTCAGAAGTTGCTGTTTGTATTGCTGCCGTGTGAATTAACTTTTGCTGTTGTAAAAAATGGGCAAGTGATGGATGGAAATGGGAGATGACTGATTCACCTCCCTCCCTCTCTCTCTCGCGCGCTCTCTCTGTCACTTTTTCCCTGTATTATAGGATGACATTATTACATTATTTACATTAACACATGAAATTGAATAGAAAAAAAAGAAAGTGAGGATAGACAGATGGGAAGACAAATTGGGATGCCTCTTCCACATGTTCTACAAAGGCTGTGGTCCAGACCCCATACATGAATTCAACCTGACTTTGTATGTCCAGTGAGTCTTGACCCTAGATCTGCAGGAATGTCAAAGTGATAAAAAATGGACCAGTTAAAATGAACCACAGGTATTAAGGGAATGACACACAGAACTTCTTTTTCTTTTATGTTTCTTTTGTTTTACTGCTAGTTTGTAAGTGACCTCACTAACACTGATCCACAAGATTCTTTTACCTCTTGTGATATTTGCAGGCTGATCCATTGTTTTAAGTGTAATCGATCCCTAGGCCTAACAGACTGATCCTCAAAGTATTTGAGGCATACAGAGGACATTCTGTAAGTACCCTCAGTGAACTACAGTTGTGGAAGTGTGGAAGTGCTAAAGGACCTCTTCTGTGACACATGATCAGAACTGCTTTGCATTAATATCACTATGCTGTATATTTGTGATTAGAAAGATGCTATTCACTACATTTATATAAAAACTGGTAACAGCTCATATATTACATTTATGCAGGAATAGATCACCTAAAAATAAATAAAATTCTGTAATTGCTTACTTACACCCATTGTTTCAAACTTGTATTACTACATTCATACATGAATAGACCCCTATTCACTTTATGATTATGGAAGAAAATTGGCCTGTATATGCTTCATAATATTTTTTGTGTTGGATTAAACAAAGTCATATTGGTTTAGAATCTCAAAAGTGAGAGAATACATTTATACATGCCCCTCAAATATAAACAATAACAAAACATCTTCCAGAACACTCGTATGCACAGAAACACACACACACACACTTACCTTTTCCTCGCATCTGAAAGAATTTAAAAATATCTAAGGTGTAATTTACAGTCCATGACCTTAGCAAAACTAAATTCCACTCAAACCTGTTCCCTCACAATACAATAGTACGGCACTAAGGCAAATCACAGACATTAGTTTTTAACAGAACTAGCTGCCATTTTCACCTCCATGCATGCCTATGTGCCTTTCTGCGGTTTAAGAGAAGCTTTTATAGACTTTAATGATGCCTTTAGACACCCGTAAAGACAGAAATAGTGAACCATCTGAAACATAACAAAAAGCCATTTTCTTTACCTAGTCAGATGGCCTTTGATTGCTTGAGGTGTTACATAATCTTCAAATGTTGATCATGTAATTTGTAATCTATTACAATATAAACAAATGGTTTTGGGTTAAGGTATTCTGTGATAATAGTGGCTGATTGAATAGCTGATTGACACACATCACATTCAGTCTGATTTTTCTTCATGGTATGTATGTATCACTGATGTTCCCATGTTTTAGAAAGAGAAAAAGCAAGACAACATGTGTATGTGTGGCCTGAGGCTTATGTGTGACATGAAAGACTGGAAGATGTGTGCGGTAGATTTAAAAAATAAAGACATAAAGAACATAAATTCTGACACATAACATAAAACAATTGCATACTCTGCTTTGTCTTGATATGTACTTAGGGTGCAGATTTATTTGTATTGTTTGCTCAATAAAACTGTATATTATATTCCTTAACATGACATTAATGTCTCTTTCTTATCTTTCTCTCTAAATTCCGCTCCTGTTGGTAAATTCATGCACAAGGCCCAAATTTGCTGCCCAGCACCCAGAAAATGAGTTTCTCCCTTCTGGCAACATTTTATGTCTCACCAGCAAGTAGCACAACAGGCGTGGCTGCTTCCCATATAGAGATGTATAAGGCGTTGTTTGTGTGTGTCTGTGTGTGTGTGTGCACATGTGAGAGAGACCCTCTTCTTCTTTAAAGTTGAGATTGAGCCCCTCTCTTCGCAGTGGGTTCAGGTTAATACACTAATTACCCTCTCTCTCTCTCTCTCTCTCTCTCTCTCTCTCTCTCTCTTTCAGTCTGTCTTAGAAGTGGTGGAGGCATTTGAGAGTTCCAGGACTGAGAGAGAGACAGATTGCAGTAGTGAGGTGTTGATAATGGCCCGGATGAATCTGTGAGCCACAGCTAATCACCCTTATCCCAAACTCCTGCCGAAGCTGATAGAGCTGTTCAGCTGCCCTGACTGTGGCCTGCAAGATGGATGACACACAATGCTGTCAGTACAGACCAAACCTACACACACACACACAGAGTCATGACAGCCAGAAGATATGCGTGAGGGAAAGTAACAGACATCTCTCTTTTATAGTTGTATTATAAGCACACTGTCAGCACACAAAGCACATATATTGAGGCAATATTTGAGATAATGTCTGTGTTTTCATAAGATTTCTCTCCTCTGTGTCTCTCTTCTCATTCATTCCTTTGTTTTTACTAATCTCCCTGATTCTCTGTCTGTCTGTTTCTTTGTTCTCTGAATTCTTGATGGTCTAGATTTTGACATGCGTGCAAATCAGCAAATTACAGGGTGGCAGATGAACAGTACAGGCTGAGAAAAAGACAATAGAAAGAGATTTTTTTGGTTTTACTATCAAACCAATGTTCACACATGATATCAATAACGAATATGTAAACTGATCACAGAATGAACACATTTGTTTATGCATTGATATGCCAACCAATCAGACCATTTCATTTTAATTGATTTATCTTTTCAGGAAAGTACTTTTCTTCTCTCTTTACCTTTCTGCCAATATATTTCCCTTTTTCTTTTATACGCATACAGCTCATTTGCTTTGGTGGTTTAGTTTAGAGTAGCTGGAGACTTTGGTAATTCCAAGGTGACATGCTCAGGAGAGGGCAAACATACACAACAAACACAAGCACAGCCACTTTAGATGGTAAAATGGGTGTTGACTGTTAATACCATTGAAATGGCACAGGTGTCCCTGTCTATAGTATGACTGACTTATGTTTTATATTTGAACACTGTTGACAAAAGGGGAATGCAGTTCATACTGGTTGAACAAGTATGAGAAATGGGTATTTCATGGTTAATGTGTGTTATACATGAACAGTTTTTGAAACTAGCCCTCTGAAACTTGTCTAGCGTCAGAACCCTGCATCAGTCCACAGACACTTTAATGTTTGCATAATATATTTAAACTTTATTCCCACATTTGTCACCTAAAAGCTTTAATACAAAAATAACAATAAATTCACAAAATCTGATTTCTGATTTTCAATAACTGTATCAATATGTATTTCAATAATATATTTTCCCACTTTCTGTTGCTTCCTAGAGTAGTAATGTGATAATTGCGTCTCTCTATTCATATACTTACATGCCTTCCCTTTTAATTGGCCAGAATTAGCACTGTGACTTGTGCTGTTGAGTTTTTCTGTCCCTTGAGTTCACCATGCCAGTTTTAATTAATGGAAGGTCAACACCTTAGCAAACACAAGCACATTCATATACACGGACACCTGTGAGACACAGGTGAGGGAACAGATCACTGAATATTTAACACACACACCTTTTTAAACCAATTTAGTAATAGTTACTATACCCAAACCTTAAACCTAACCTTACACCTAACACTCACACAAACCTGTTGATTTTATAAAATTATTTAAATAGGTTTTTAACATATTTCAACAATATCGTATTTTTGAGGACACAACAAAATTGCTCTCTATTATCCTGCAACACGTCGCGTTAGAAATGAAAAACCCATATAGCTCTTCTCTCAAACTGAGCTCTGATCTATACTGTTGGCAACACAGTATAGTGGCAAAAAATAAAAGTAACATGGCTTATTTTCTTTATATTTTTTCTGCACAAATAGCTTATTCTGACTCTTTTACACTGTCCTGGACACTCATCCTTCTTTATCATTTGCCCTTCTTCACCATTTTAGATTGTTTCACTGTTTCAAAGTAACTGCTAAAAATGGCCACCACGTTTCCCTTTGTAGACGAGAGCCAGCTGCCCGTCCTGGCAGCAACCGCCCGGCCATCACCCCCTGTGCAGCCCAGTGTCATCTCTTTCCTGCTCTTTCATCAGCTCAGAGGAAGAATTCCAGCTATGGTGACGACTTCACAAATGTCCCCAACTCTTCTTCTATCACTTCTACTCTAAATAGTCAGGGATCAAGAATTCCACACATACCTTTACTCGCCCTTTTGAAGATGAATGGAACAAATCCTTTATGTCGTTAATCTCTTAGAGAACAATCCTGGCAAGGAATTTTACATGCGAGTTTCGAGCCACCTGCATTCCGCCCTGGTCAGACAGAAGCTTGTCAACTCAACTGTTAACACACTGTTCCTCATGTCCAACACATAATTGGGCCCTAAAACACACACATCTTTGCATATGAAACTGCCCCCACCTGGGCGTTGGATTTACAGGCCCTCAGAATAGAATCTGCTCTGGCTGTCATCTCACCTGCCCCTTTTTTGCACATTTTCACCATTTGATGTGGTTTTAAATGTAAAGCAGTAGGGCTGTATAAAAGTTTAACACTGGAGCTAGGTCACTTCTCTTTGGGCATGAGTTGTGCTTTTTACAGTTCTCCTATTAGTCAGCTCAGCGAGGGAAAATTTCACTGCAACTTTTCATTGATTTATGTTGGCGGCCATTAGGCTGCTGTTGCAGGTTTTAGTTTTAATAGGAACTTGCACCCGGCTGGTGTGGTGGTAAATGACCTGAGGTTATTAATTTGGTGATTAATTAGGAAAGTTTGTTTCTTGTAAAGTGGCTGCGCTTCTTTAAGCTGCCCTGTAAAGTTTTATTGGCGCATACAGCTGACCTGCGATTGGAAATTTGTGTTTGAGGCAGACTGACTCACCATCTTAGCTCCTGACTGCTGCTAATTTTATATCTGTCCAATAAAAAGCAGCAGGGGTTGGGCAAGTATGTGTCTGTGTGTGTAAAAGCTCTACACATACACACACTAATGTTTACTTAGCTATTTAAATGGGGACGCACTATTGACTTCTGCTTTTATTTACAACTAAATGTAATTACTTTAAGCCTAACAGAAAACTTTTTGTTTTCTTAGTTAATAGATTAAATAAAAAAATAAATAATAATAATTAAAAAAAAATTGTCACATTTAGCTTATTTCTGGGGACTCCAAAGTTTATACCTTGCTGTACCAAAATGTCTCAGAGAAACAGCTCTATCTTTTTAACTTTCTGTGGAAATATTAGAAAATAAAAAAACACATTTAGTCACAAAAAAACATCTATTCAGCACTTTGGCTGCAGCTTCCTGCAGTAGCATTTCGTCATTCATTCACACACATTCTCTCTGTATCTTCCTGCCAGTGTGTCTGTGTGTGTATGTGTGTTTACAGAAAAGTAAACTGTAACACAAAAAGACAGAGAAGGAAGGACTGCAATTTTGTTCGTTGTCTTGATTACCTCCCCCAGGGATCCCTCGCTATGGAACCACTTTTAAGATAAATATCCAAATGATGTTTTTAAACTGTGGTCGCCTCGGCATGGAGTTGAAACAATATCAGTGAGGTAAGGGAAATGAGACTTGAATGGCATTGTTTACAGTTGTTAGCTGTTCACACATAACCAGCAAATTCCAACATAAACATCCACTCAGGGCATGTAAAAGCAGAAACTATTAATAAGCCCTTTTATCCTTGCCTGAGACTGTGTGCAGGGCCCCTGAGAAAACGGTAAACTGGCCCTCATTTTCTTTTTCATTCCTATTATTTCTCATCTCTCTCCCACAACCCCCTCCCATCTCTCCCTCTTCAGGGTTAATGACTCTCATCCTTCTTTTCTTTTTCTTCTTTTACAGTAGAACAACAATCCATGACCTCAAAATACCCTTAGTTGTGAGTATATGATGTATTTGTGTATGTTGGCACTTGAGGTTGGATCCTATATAAAATGCGTTATGGTGCATTATGGGTCATACTACCTTCATTTAATAACATACTATGAAAACATGCACGTGACACAGAAGAAGCAGGTTCAAGAGCAGGTTGAACCAGGCATGGTGTTTCTCACAGACTCTCTAACCTGTTTGTAAGAGGGATACTTTTCTCTGCTCAGTGTGTGTTTGTATATGCGTTTTAAGACAGGAGAAGCCGCTTTCATGTCAAAGCCAAAAGCAGAGAATATTTTGCTTCAGGACAGTCACCAATAATCATTCTCCTGAAGAACTCAGCATGTGACATTGTGTGTGTTGTTGGCTTTCTATTATTTTTCCATGAAATAACATCTGAGGACATCCTTTACCCACTGATGTACAATAATATGACAGCATATGGCTATTGTTTACACAACCTAGCAATAGCTCAACCCTTGAACTTCAAATCAATGCTCTGTCTTCTCTTGTCCTTTTCACCTAGCGATGATGTGAGTTGACACAATTCTGTTACCTCACACTTGGAGGGATTTAGGGCAAGAAATAGCTTGCCCTTAAAATCTGTTTCTCTCTTTTTCATGTTTTGTTTATTCATACCAATATTATTGTTCATGTCTCATGGTGTTATACCTCTGTATATCTTTTGACCACATCCTTTCCTCCGAATCTGGATGGATGACTTCTTTAGTCCTGTGGCATGTGGCAGATGGTTGCCCAGTGTGTGGTCTCCTCTCCTCACACTCCGGTTTCCCTATCAAAACATGGCACCCCCATCACATGACCTCAAGCAGTATCACGTGATCTGGAGGAGACTGTCTCATTAAGAAAGATTTACTGACCAAGGTCCTTCTACACTGTGTCCAGTGGTTTAACAACCAACTGACTTCCTTCGCTTACTTGCATTCTCAAATTTCATTTGCAACTCCCAGTTTTCAGTAAAAGCATTTTCTGTTCTACATTAAATTTTACTATTTGATGTTTATGTACATGAATAGATGAATAAAAGAAAATCATGATGCTCAGAATTACATTTAGGGGCACCCACAGTATGTTTTTGCCATAGAATGGTCATTAATCAAATCCCTCAGGATGTAAGCAACTTTGCCTTTTGTTTAACAAATCAATATTTCATGGTAAAAAAAATCCATCCCATATATGGAAATATGTTTGATCAGAAACAGACCAAGACAAGCTTACAAAAGTGAAGCAGACAGCAGGGCAGAATGAAAGATCATATCCCCACTAGAGGTCTGGGAGTGAGGGATGGAGAGAGAGAAAAGAGAGGGATCAGTAATATCCCTTTCACAGGCTGGAAGTCGGGATGGGAGGGAAATGGCAGCTCCCAGGGAAAGCCAACAACTGGCCATCATTCTGACCGCTTGTCCTCATCAATCACTCGCATTTGTTGACAAAGCAACATGATGTCACTATTCATTTCATGCATTCCTCTAATGTGAACCCAGAGGGAGTCCACCATTCTCTGTGGGTATTTCCTGTCCCATTGCATTCTGGGATATGTCTGTTTCCTTAAAGAAGATCATTTAGCTTTTGAAAATTTGTTCTCTCTCTCTCTCTCTCTCTCTCGTTCGTTTTCCTTCCCTCTTTAATTTCAGTCATTTTCTCTTTTGTTTTCTTTTTTCTTAAATTACAGGGTTTGTGTCAAGACGCTCTTCGCCCTCCTCTCTTATCGTAGTTGTAGGCTGTTTACAACTGGGTTGAGTGAGAGCTTCTGATGGTTTCTGCTTATTTGTGGAAGGATGTGCAGCGCTGAAATGGTCTTTTGATCAAATCTGGCTGTTCCAGCGCAGACAGAGCTGCTGTAGGCTGTGATCACTGCTCCTGTGTCTTATTTGAAAGAATGGTGTCAGCGTGTTGACAGGCTGCTGATAAGTCAGTAGCTTCTAAAGGAAAATGTTTAAAGGCAGATAAATGCCTGAGGACTGAAACTGTCTGTCTTTGCATACCGATTGTAGTTTATTTTTAGTGATTATGAAAACGTGGTTTAAAAAGGCTTAGGGGATGTTGATTTAGTAGTTGTACATAAAAGGGGCCCTTGCGCGTGATAACTGCTCACTGGCGGTGCATGTTATCTCCCATGACTTTTGTAAAGCCTTGTTTACTGTCCACATTCGTTTCTATCACTTCCTGTGACTTTGATTATCTTAAGTTAAACTGATGGAGGAAGCAGGGTGTCATACTTACACCCTGTTCATACTCCGAACTCTTACTTGCTCACTTTTCAACTCTCCTTAGCATTAAGAAGCTTAAAGGGAGCTTAGCACCCAGGTCAAGCTGCCCTTTGGCTTCTGCAGCTTCGTTCTTTGAAGCGCTGCCAGGTTGAACCAAACAAAGTCGCTTGGCTCACAGGTGAGCCGCTTGCGCTTTTATCGCCCATCCTGGGTCAGCACTGGGCAGGGTGACAGATGGCCCGCTCAGACACCCTCCCTCCCCCATCCTTACCTCACCTTCATCCCTACATTATTATTTTATAGTTTGGTTCTGCATTCCTGCCTCTCAGCCTGTGGTAGACACAGACCCTTCGGTCTTATTGCTTACACATGTCTACTCCTCTTTGCCTCAGCAGGAACAGACAAAACAGAAAGGAGAAGGAGGAGGGAGCAGCCTGGCCATACTCCCCCCACCTTGAACTAATCGAGAAGAGGCCGGAGAGCCATAGCCAGGCAGGTCTATGCCAGTGGGGTTTCAATTTGTAGAAGCATAAACAGATACTAAAGACAAAGTAATGGAGGGGTGATTTATCAAGCCAGTTCACATCAAATTATCACAGCGCCCCCCTGCTGCCTGGCCCTGTAATAGCCCCCGGTGAGAGGGCAGGGCGGCTTCACAAGAGAGAGAGAAATAAAGAGTGAGAGATGCAGCGTGGTCACAGTTAGTTACTGACTGCACAAACATGTGTCCTACTGTCTGCTTCTAATCCAACCGTGACACTCACTACCAACTCATCTATGGGAAAAGGAGAGGGTGTGTGCATGTGTAAGAGGGAAAGAGAGCGGCACAAGAAAAGGCATGCAAAAGATGTCCTTGAGTCATCAAGTTTCCTAAAAAGTTTAAAGAATCTTTTTCTTGACAAAAAGAAAAAACCTTATGGTCCTTTCTGTAATTGTGTACCTGGCAAACATTCTGCTGTATCTCGTAAAGTGTTTGGGTCAGACATGTAAGGCAATACATCTTGAAATAAATGTATTATTTTTCTGCCGAGAAGTCATGTTTCAATTTTCCTGTTTTGCTAGAACACAGTTATGCCTTTGATCTTTCCAGAATCAGCCAACACATGGATAACACATCACTTAAAAGATAAAGGTAAGAAATATGTTCTGTGATGATGTCATCCTGTTGCCATGACTGTGGGCCTGGGAATAGGGAAACTTTTCTCCTGGTCTGAATTAGTGGATGTGAAAATGAGTTGGCATGAGTTACTATGCAGATGCAGGTCTGGGTGCACCCTGGGATTCAGGCTACTGATCTGTAAGTGAAATCAATTACACATTGTCCAAAGTTAGATCCTCTCTGTGGGAACTTAATCGCATCAGCTCCTGCTCAGGATCATCCCAATGAAGTTTCAGATTTTGTTTCTTGTTCCTGGCATGTGTGCTTCTCTTTCATTTTTTGACAATGTCTCTCGCTCTCTTGCGATACATTTCGATACATTTGCGTGCGCCTTACAATTCAGCGGAGAGCCATTTATCATCATCTGACTATGTATCTGTCTCGTTTTGCTTTCTTTGATCAGGCTATGCTTGACATCGCACATCTGCTATGTGTTTAAAGGCCAGTAATGTTGTAGCTCAAACGCTATTAGCTAGCATAACCCAAGAACAGCTTTACTGGACAGTTTGTTCCTCCTGTAATTCTTACACCCTCTTATTTGTAATGACCTGAGAAAGTAAGAAAT
>JAZGTI010017509.1:0-12161 GCA_036877585.1 Botia kubotai | reverse complement strand
CATTTACATTTAGTCATTTAGCTGACGCTTTTATCCAAAGCGACTTACAAATCAGGACAGGAAGCAACTTCGATTACAATAAGAGGCAACAGTGAGTAAGTGCTATACACAGGGCTCAGGTTTTCCAACACAGTATAAGGGAGTTGTATTTTTTTTTTTTTTCCCACAAGTAGAAGTGGGGGTGTGTTAGTAAATTAGTCACGGAAGAAAAGACGAAAAAGATGAGTTTTTAGTTGTTTCTTAAAAATGGCTAATGACTCAGCCATTCTGATGGAATTTATATGCACAACCACTTTGTATGTAGACATGTATGTTTAAATATTCCTATCTAATAAAAATACTGTAGAGTTTAGTGTCCGTGTTGTACATGTTTGACAATTTTTCTGTGTTTATTTTTCATTATATGTAAAGCTGCTTTGAAGCAATGCAACATTGTAAAAAGTGTTACATAAAATAATTGAATTTAGTCAAAGGTTAATTATTGCCATCTAAAGACATCAAATAAAGACGTTAGATTTGGGCTTGTAACCAGTTCACCAGTTCAATTCCCAGTGCTGACCGGAAACAACTGAGGTGCCCCTAAGCAAGTCACCTTACCCCCAATTAGCAATTGCTTCCTGGGCGACGCAGTGAATGGCTACCCACTGCTCCAGGCAGGAAAGCCAGTAGGGTTTCTGAGCCCCCTGGTTAATTTGTTCTCCACCAGAATCATGACATTCCCGTATCTTGTGTGAGAACATGATGTCTGGAACCCAATCTCTGTTTTGTATTGGATCTTGTCCCTTGTGTCATGAAGATCAGGACTAATGCTCTGGGTCTTGTCATGAGCACAGAGCCCTTGATACCTTCTCAGTGCCATGTGCTCTTTGTCTTGCTGTGCTTTGTTTTGGAGCATGGAGTCTGGATTCTGCCTTTTCTAATCTAATCTGTGTTTGCCATGTTGTTGGCTCCACATCAATAATGCAAAATCTCATTGCTTCTCGCATGTCTCATGACTAGTGTAGTAATGAAACCCACAGTTATGAACCAATGAGATTCTGTGTTATTGACGTGAAGCTGATGTCTCACCATGTTCAATGTAATCTTACATACAGATTTGTTTACATTCAAAAGTGCCATTTTGGTCACTAAACATGTTCAAAATAGTAATCTTTTTTCACAAACACATTGTTTCGCTTCAGAGGGCATTTATTAACCTCCTGGAGTCTTTATGGATAACTTTAATGATGAACAGATGCACTTTTTGGCGCTTCAAAATAACGGGAACCACTTACTACCATTTTTAAGCTGGGACAAGCCAGAATATTATTTTTTATATCTCTAATTGTGTTCAACTGAAAGAAGAAAATGATATCCTCCTACTTCCTATGATGTCTTGAGGATAATATATGGGCAGAATATCATTCTAGGGGTGGACTTATCCTTTAACAGGTTAATGAAATACAGCTGAATAAGGCCAGACAGAGGATTATGGGAAATGTAGAACATGATAGAATGGCAATGGTCAGGGAAGTACCCTCTAGTGGATGCCTGTCTCATAAGATGTTATCTTTTTTATGTGCCATCTTCAAGTAAGCTGGAACGGCATATCTTGCTTAATATGATATTGTAGATTGTACTGGTTCAGTCAACCCTATTCATAAACCTACTATAATCTATCGTAACTTCGCACTCCATTCCTCTAGGTGGCGAGAGCATTAACCAGTTGGCCAGCCGCCATATAACAAAACAATTGAAAAAGAAGAGTAAAGACGACGTGTTTCCGTTTTTGTCATGTTGATGTCGTTTTGAGAAACACTCGCAGTTTCTCTTGGTTCTCAGTTCAATTGTCATTTCACTTCTGTCGTTATGTCTGTTAAATTAAACGCTCTGCTTAGCGATTCCTATGTCGATATAAGCCAATACAGAGACCAACATTTTAAGGTAAGTGATTAACCGATAAGTGAAATCTTTACATTTAGCACGTGTTTGCCGCGGTGTTTATGTAATTAAATGTGTAGTTAATGTACTATTGAAAACCCCTAATAACCAGTCACTAAACATACGTTTTTTTCTGCTGAATTTCATTAATCTCTTCAGGGTAGTTAGTTTAGAAGTGTGTGATCTTATCTGGTACCATGTAAAATTTGTTAACTTGTTCAGATCCGCAAAACCTCACTACATACACGTAGTTTCTCACTACGAATTGATTTTAAAGCTGCCACCCGTCCCTCTTTTGGTTAAATATGAACAAATCAGTTATTGCACAAGTACTTAAAAGATCAGTGTTCAGCACGATCTCCTTACCTACCCTGATTCAAAACAATAAGTTTATTACTTGATTTTCTGAAAATGTGCCACGTTTTGCAGTGGTAAAACGCGGGCCAGAATATTTCAACGATTTTAGCATTTTAACATGATACTAGCATGATTAAACACGATGCTAACTTGTTTTAGCATGATAGATGTATTGAAACATTGCTTATTCATGATGTTATGCAGTTGCTAGGGTGCTCTAAATTGTTGGTAGGGTGTGGCTAGGAAGTTGCTAGGACAGTACTTAAAGACCACTAACAGCCTGCATGCAGAGGGGAAACTCACGAGGGTCAGGACCCACCCCATCTGAGGATGTCACCCCCTACAAATCATTAACGCTCTGTGTTTTAAATAATATAATGAAACATAATTAATTATGTAAGTAGTAAAACGTTACAAACGGAAACATGGAAAAAAGAATGTGTTTTAAGTTTAACATTTTGGGTCCTTCCTTGCCTTACAGTGCTTTGGTCCCCTGCCTGCTTTCTCTCTTTACCCCACCTACACACTTAAGTCCAGTCGGAGAGAACAAAGTTGTTCACTGGTTGTGGTACTCCAGTAAGCAGGCTGTCAAAGCTATTTTATTCACTTTAAACATTCGATAAAGTATTGTTTTTTATCTATACAGCTGATGTTAAGTCATTGATAAATTAGTCATGACAAAAATGATGATAAACAATGTATTTTATCATGAGTCACACACAAGATAATTTTTCAGTGCACCAAAAAGCCAAGGAAGTATAAACACTCCCCATATTACGGCAATTTGGGCTTAATAAAGACAATGACAAACATGGCAAAAATGGTTTTGAAGAACAATGTTTTGGTCAGTTTAGTCAGCTTTTTAATTAAATCAAACAAACTTTGAGAAAGGAAAATGTCACGGTCTCCATACTACACAAAAAATGGTAGTAGTAAGGCTTTACTCTATGTACTTATATCTTTACAAGTACAATTTTGGCTGTGTTGTGTCCCCTTTGTGTCCCCCAACTGTTAGGTGAAATGTACGCCATACCCACATCTCCACAATGTTTTCATGCTTTTAATTTATTTCATGACAAGGTTGCTAGAGGACTGTAAATTGTTAACAGGGTAAAACTAATAGACAGTATGTCTGAATCAAAAAAGCCAACTTCCATGTCACTATGATGTTCTGGGGCTGAGATGCGGCTTATTCATGTTAGTTGGTAAGGCATGGCTGGACAGTTTTCTTGGTGATAATTAAAGACTACTTGCCAATCTGAGTCAGAAGAGGCCACCCACTTGTCTCTACGATGAGGTCTCCCACCTTTCTCAGTGTAAGTCAAGGGTGGTTGCTGGGGTACTGTAACTTGTTGCAGGGGCAATTCTATAAAGGTAAAATGTCACCATTTGTTGCTGCTTGCTAAGATGAGCAATATAAGCCCACCCCCAAGTCTCTACAGCATTCTGATGCAGAGCTATGATGTCACAAAGATCTGCCCAATGTTAAGTCTGTGGGATTTTTTTTTAATGGAAGTCTATGGGGTTGTTGCTAGGGTAGTGTAACTGGTAGACTGTGCCAAGTCTATGGAATTTTTTGCCCACTTTTTTTTTACAAACTGTGCAAACATAAACTCAATTGCTTAGAAAGCCATAGCGGGTTGATTTGACGTCTCATTACTGGGTCTGTGTCACATGCTGCAGGACGAATTGTGCCAAAGATTTGTCAAGTAAACGCAGCAGCAGCAGCAGCAGCAGCAGCAGTAGTAGTATGCAAGAGAGTAATAGTAATGCTTTGCTTTGCAAGCACCAATAATAATATTAAATTTGAGTTGTCAGGTCTAACTTTCCTGGAAATGTCAGTTTTATTTGTGGTAAACAGAAAAACGTTCTGTAAACAGAAAGAAGATCTGACTACCAAATTGCGTGTGTGGGTGTTGTCTTCCACTTGTCATCCAAGAAGAAAACAACTCTACAAGCAACATGCAATTTTATGTTTCAAACAGAGATGGTGGTAGAGAGAAAAATGTTATGTTTTGCAGCTTTAAGTTATGAAGAATGTATTAATGTAATCATGGGATGTCTTCTTCAGGGGAACCGTTATGAGCAGGAAAAGCTGCTGAGACAGAGCTCCACACTGTATGTGGGCAATCTGTCCTTCTATACCACAGAGGAGCAGGTGCACGAGCTCTTCTCCAAGAGCGGAGATGTCAAGAGGATCATCATCGGCCTTGATAAAGTGAAGAAGACTGCCTGTGGCTTCTGCTTTGTGGAGTATCCTTTTAATTGACAAAGAAGAATGTGCAGTTCTGTTGTTATCTTAACATGCCAGTCACCATCATTCTGAAGCTCTTTAGATCGGGTGTTTGTTTTCTGCTGCAAACCTTATTCATAAGGGAATTTCGTAGCAGTGCTTTATTGTATGCACACACACTCTCATGTGGTTTATGGGGACAGTTTGCTTTTGTAAACCAAATTAACTGAGTCTTTAACTATACTATGAAGATATTACACCCGTGCTGATGCTGAACATGCCATGAGGTTTATTAATGGCACCAGGCTGGATGACCGGATCATCAGGACGGACTGGGATGCTGGTTTTAAAGAGGGCCGACAGTACGGCCGAGGAAAATCAGGTGGACAAGTAAGTGCACAGGGCAAACGTATTGTTCCAAGCTTTAAACAACTTCTGTATTATTATATTACATTACATTATATTGTCTATGCAGTGGGGTCCAAAAAAAACAGTTCAATTTTGTGTTTTATTAAATAACCATTTTCATAACAAATGTTGTATTTTAAGATGTATTTATTTACCTATTTTAAATTTGTTGTCTCCACTTTGCTTTAGCATGATTTGACAGTGTTCCAAATATCTTGTGTACATTTTATATAAAAAAAAATAACTATGGTAAATATCACAAATTTGCTTGCATTTGATTGGTGACCTAAATGGTTCTTAAATCTTAAAAGTAAAAACATTTCCATATTTAAATGGACAAAACTGTACATTTAAACTCTACTCTGTAATCTTGCAGATTAAACATTCATATACATTTGTTTTAAATTTGTTTTCTGCATTATTGAGGATAATTATGTTTAAAGCAAGTAAATTGAGATCTGTTTGTGTGCTGTTACCAGTTGCAGCTGTTCTTACATGTTCAGTCTCTGTGTTTTCAGGTCAGAGATGAATACAGGCAGGACTATGACCCTGCCAGAGGGGGTTATGGGAAGCTTGTGCAGAAATCTTGAACCATCTCTCTGCTGTCTTTGCCTTTTCCAGGTCAGAGATGAATACAGGCAGGATTATGATCCCGCCAGAGGCGGTTATGGGAAGTTAGCTCAGCTTCAAAAGGCACCAGAGGGACTTCAAAAGTTTTAGTTATTGGGATTCCCAGGATGAGACGCTAGAATGAATCCGTTAAGGCTTTTTTTAAATGAAAATGTACATATTAGAGCAACAAGGTTCAGTCCTTTAGGAGTGTCCTGATCAAGTGTAGCCTGACAGGTGTTGTCTGTGTGGTTTCTTTTACAAAAATAAATTTGATGTTTTTTTTTATCTTTGTGCCTTTTGTAAGATTTTTAATGTTTGTCATAAAGAAATCTACTGAATTCATGTTAGGCAGGGCTGCAATGAAATAGATTTAAACTGCGTTGTATGTATTGTACAATAGTTCTGTACAATTTTCAGCCTCAATGTGTTGCTTACACAGATACAAATAATTCATCAGCATGTTTTCAGCAGCTATAATTTTACAAGTGAAAATGAAATTGCTCATCCAGTGCTGCATGGTGATTCAGAAATTTGACATTTGTTAAACTGCGCTTTCTGTGAATAGTACAAAATGGTGTTCTTTAGTGTATAATTAGCCTACTTTTTTTAAAAAAAGGACATTGCTGAGAAATGACATATACACTTACTGATATCTGTTACCAAAATAATTGTGGGACAAAAATCCAGTTATTTGTTTTCTTTGAGAAATGTTTATCAGTTACTACATACAATGTGTTTCAAACTTCAGACCTCTGTTGGATTACAGTTTTGTGTAGGGTAATTCTGCAACCCTGTTACATGCAAAAATTGTAGCCATTCAAGGATTTATTGTATATGTAGTAATTTTTTTATTCTATAAACCTTTGATTATTGCTAGATGTAGTAATAATGTTGCTGTATCTAAACAGTTTAAAATGTTTTCAGACATCCCAAAGTTTGGTAACAAGTTTGCAAATATTGAGCTTTCATGTAAAGCTAATATTAGTTTGATAAACAACATCTTCAGGTTCAGCACTTTTCTGCTAATACTCTGATGAACAATATTTGTGGAAAGTGCCAAAGACATTTGCACAATAACATGCAGCACACATTACTCAACATGGTTTTATGCATTTTTTAAAATGATGACAAACTAGTAGTCAGAAACTCAGTCATGTCTGTCTGAAGTTGATACGTTGATACATTTTCAAGTAACTACAATGACAGATACAGTACAGTTGTTAAGCTTGAAACGGTTGGTCTCTGAGAAGAGTCTGAATTTCCTTATACCACAAACATGGGTTAAACCAAACTGTAAAAATGAAGTACACAGAGTGGAACAGAAAACCTGATGACTTTCAACAGATTCTGTCCGTCACATATCACAAAATTATTAACATGAAATTTACCTTGAACTCAACATGCAGCATTTGTCTTAACCAATTATATAAAAACAATTTTGATGCTTTCCCTTCACTTTTCTTAAACAGTACAAATAAAGGCAAAAACCTGCAGGAAGCTCCCTGTGCCTGTTAAGAATTACCTTTAACTGACAAAACATGAAATAAAAATGAAACTACATGCTACAAAATGGGTTTGATGACTGCTGCAAAAACAAATCTAGTGTTGGAGAAAGTGCTCAAAAGAACCGCAATTTACAATAAGAGAATTAATGTTTAAGAACAAATAGCTAGGCATTAGGCATCATTCCTGGGCCTCTATCAGAAGTGTGGGATCTCACAACAAACTCTAAACATCAACACATATTACAGCAATCTGGACCAGGAGGAAAGTGTATTTTCAACAAGTATGAGTGGGCAGGTAAAATTCTTAATGTTTAACAGTACATTCATTTAAAAGCTTGCCTTTGTAAATGCTTCTTGTACCTTGGATGTGACTAAGTCCTTCTAAGTCCTTCAAGTTTTATGGTGCAAAGTAAAAACTGCATTATTTACAAAAGAGACCTGACAGAAACACATGGGCTGTATTATGGCTGTGTTACAAGCCTCATTATAAATTAAAGGTTGAAGATGATTGGAAAAAATGCATATCTGAACCAGCAAAATATCTGACAGACTCCAGCGAAATTCTGAAGCAGCAAACCAATAGGAACATTTGGACTGGCTTGTTAATCCCCAGCTCTGCCTGACCAAAACTTTTGATTTCCTTTAGTCACTCAAAGTTGAACCCCCCCTCTGGCTTGGTTCTCATCCAGACACGAGTCTGCAGGTCTGTTTTATGTGGCTTTGTCCTGGTTTGAAAAGTCAGTTAATCTGCGATCACAGAGCTCTCTGTAGATCCTCTTGCGAACATGTGGCATGTCCTCTTGAGAGAACAGCAGGGGCTTTGTAAACGCAAGGCACTTACAGTACTGCAAAATAAAAAAAATACTTAATATCCATGTATGTCATTGTATTGCACATATTTTAATGTACCAGTTACTTGTTTTCAAAATGTGTACTATACAATATATAGCTATATAGCGTGTACATACACACATTCACAAACAAAGTTCCCTAGGCATTTTATCCCCACACTCGTCCCCCTGAGATGCTTTTCAAACAGTATTAAAGGTGCTCTCATCACCACCATTTACATCTGTATTAATACAACAATGCTGTGACATTGTTTGGTCACCACAAAAAAAATGCACTACACTTCTAAACAAGCCCTTGTGCATTTTAACTTTGACTCTTGTAATATAAATAGTATAGCATAACAATACTAAATCAGTGTGGAGTTTTATAGTTTATTGTCTTACTGCCCAGCCCTAATTTCTTTTTACCTCCAGAACAAAAACTCCACAGTCGTTGTCGTTCTTCTGCTGTGGAATGGTCTGAGGGGGTAAAAAATAAAAAACAAATAAGAAAACACATTTTATTCAGAACATTACAGAATTTTAAACATGAGCTGGCATCGCAGACCTTGTTGACAACCATCTTCCAGCCTTTTTGAAAACTAAGTTGTTTCTTCTCTTTTGCTTCTGCCAGAATGTATTTGAGAATATTCTGTGGAGAAAAGTCATGTGTCAGGTCTCTGTAAAAATTACAATCTTAATCACTCTTCAACAGCACTCACATCCACAGCAAACTTGAACAAGATGCCCTGGGAGTCGTAGAAGTTGATGTTCTGCCTGGAGATGTCCACAGTTATGAGGGACCAGTGGATCTCCAGGTGAAGAGGAATCAGAATTAGTTTCTTGGAGAAAAGATCAACCTGTAGACATCGAGACAGAGTCCATTAGACACACAAACTGGTGAATAAATTGAAAATCAAAATCAACAAAACATGAAAAGTAGCAAGATCTAAACACATGTTTATTGCCTCTTAGGCAGTAACTGTGGTCTGTACAGGTTAAGCTTCTTGACTGTCTCCAACAATTAAAATCATTTTACCACATAATAATTATAAAATATCTGTTAATTTGATATTCCCTTAACCTTGGAAAAACATGTTTATGGATTATCTTACTTCAATTAAAAATGTAATATTTTAGCTATTTCCCACATTTGCACAACCTGGTGACCCATCCATGTGTTTCCATCTAATTTCTTAAGTACAGCAGGTTCAGACGGTGTTACTGCACTCTTTGAAACCCTTTCCCCTAATATCAGTGGTTTAAAACTCTTGAAAGATTTAACTGCAAATTAAAAACTCAAATTACACTTCATGCGTTCTTCAACTGACTTTAAATTACATTTAAATTACATTTCCGTTATAAACAATACAATTCACATTTATTCAAATTTGTCGATTGTTTATTCTAAAACAATATTACATTGAAATAAAAGCACACAAAAGGAAAATACTAACATATATAGAAAACATGGTATTATTGAAAATTTTACACAGACACATAAGACGTATGAAAGTTATCCCACTTAACAAAATTAACAGGTTTCTGCATAAAATGATAAATGAAAGATAGCATATTAAACCTTACATACACATTTACTGTGTCCTCTTCATACTGCTTTACATGTTTGAATATACTATGTTTACTTTTTTGTCATGGGATTGTTTTTGATGACATTATCAAGCACCTATTTCTTTTCATGTAATCATTTCTCTTTTGGTGATGCTTTGTAAAACATCCTTGAGCTCTTATAAAGTTACAAAATTATTTTGTATACATGCATACCTTTTTGGTCCATCGTCTCACTCCTTCATAACCTTTTGCTACAAACTGCCGGTAAAAGAAACTGTTGAAGAAATGAACCTGAAAAAAAGACCAATGTTTCTCTGAGCTTCAGGCTAGGTTTTTTGCATGGAACTGAAGCTGTCAGAAATCTTGTGGGCACAAATATAATCTCTGATTAATTCATGAAATCAGAACCTCATTCTAAAACAGTCAATGAGCTCTACAAAGTCTAACACCAACAAATGAAATTGGAAAAATAAAAATTTATTTTTTATGTTTTACTTTATTAAATGACACCCTCAAATAGAGAGTTGAACAAAATGTGGTAAAAAAAGTGCCAAATAATAAACTGTTAGATGTGTTTTTTTAACTGTAACTGGTTTCTTTCAATAACACTTTATAGGTCACACAGAAGTTTCTAATCATGTGACTGAATAGAAACAGCTCAACAAAAAAAGAGGAAACAAGAATCAGCTTTAATAAACTACCACCAGATAATATCTAGAGATCAACTCAGAATAAAGACACTAAACAGAAACTAAGTCAATGCTTTCACCTTGTGGTTTGTAGCTTCCATAATCAGCTCTCCATACATGTTAATCACCTGTAAACATCCATAAAAATATCCAGTGCATTTATGAGTAATTACAATGATGAATGACTTATAATACAGTGTACATGAATATGAATGTCAAAGACTCCAACCTGATCATTGACCCAGGTTTGGTCATCAAGTGTTGAAAGGTCATCTAAGGTCAGAGTGTGCTTGTTGTAGGTCACTTGGAAGAAATGCATAGGAGCAGAGGCCAGACCAGCCTTGAATTTGGTCACTTCTGCTGTTATAAACTTCATCCTGTAGACAAACACACAATTTAAGTGTTGGATTAGGGCACTGAACCGACAACCCTGGGGCAAGACTGCTTAAATATAGGCTTTATGACAAAACAGAAAAACTGGTCTCATTGCATGTGCTTGTTGGAGAAAGTGTTAACCTAGCTAGTTGTTTTTATTTTTTGTATTTTACTTTATTTTAATATCTGAATGTCACTGAAACGAGGAAAAACAAAAGACTATATGTAAAGAAACACAAACAGAAGACCTGAAGCGGATGTGACAAGACCTGTTTCTGCATGTGATATCTGACATAAAGCCTAGACAGCCAATCCTAAAAACACACCTGAAACAGCTTATCAGCGTCTTTAGGATCAAAATTACAGGTTGGTGTGTTTATGTGTGTTTATCACAATTTTAGTTTTAATACCTCCCACAAGTTTTGTTCCCATTATGCGAAAACATTTCTGCAAACCTAGTTTTAAGCAAATAAGGTTTTGTGTCAGTTTTGCCAACTAAATGGTTGTTGTGATTTAAAACAAAAATGACTGATTTTCTTTTTTAAAATCTTAAGCATACTCACACTATCTTATGCACTACTCACATCGTAGTGCATCACACACTACAAGATATTAAGATTATTGTGCCAGTGCCTGTTTTGTGTGATCTCATGGGAAAGCAGATGTAAACAATATATGTTCTGACAAATTTTATGATTATTATTATTATTATTGATATTATTATGTTTACATTTAATGGCTAGTGCGATAACATCACGTGGTATGCTTAAAACTGAGGCGTTTTCTCCTCTGCTTTTGCCGATGATGGAATGGTCGTAATGTGTTTTCACGTACAGGTAAAACAGGCAGCTGTGTTGTTGTCACACTTCAAGAACTTGTTTCTCCATCTCCGCTCGTACAGACTCGTAAATCAGCTTGTTTTATTCATAAGGTCTGTCATTCATCTCTGTCTGTTATTGAATACTGTGAAAGTACTGACGCAAATTTTTTCTAAGATTCTTGGGAGGGGAAAAGCAGGGTAAAATTGGCTCAACAATCCTGGAGTCCGAGCCCATCTTAAATAGATCATAATTCCAGTGAGTCATTTGCTTCTGTCATTAGCTGAGTGCTGAGTGACAGTCATACACATAAAGGTAATGTTATAAAACCAAACAATACAAAAACACTCAGCAATGTGATTATTTTATGAAGCAATGTATGGAGTCGATAAAACATTTACCAAGAATTCAACACGGCGTGACATCAGCTTCACATTTTCTGTAACAGCAAAGTCTATGACAAAGATATATATGCTACGTTTTTATGGGGATGCAAGAGTGTGTCATGATGCATGGATGGGCGAGTACAGCCATAGAATGCACACTAGCACAGTCGAATGATCTCTCTGTTAAAGCAAAGCGAAAAATCCAAATTTGCATGTTGCACACGAGCGACTAGTTGTAAACAATGTTTTAAAATGATAGGCTGTTTATGATCCAGAGACTGTGCATGCTGTTCATGCAACCAAACTTGATGTCCAGTACAGTGGCGGCTACTGGTCTGTCAAATATGGGAAGCTCATTTTTGGCCTACATCATAAAATTGTCTATTTATTTAAAAGTAAATTCTGCCCTACGTTCCTTTTCAAGAAAATGGTCTGTGACCCTGTCGTACCAACTAG
>JAZGTI010017508.1:0-12162 GCA_036877585.1 Botia kubotai | reverse complement strand
TATATTTAAAATGTACTGCATTTATACAAATACTACATAAAAAGTATCAAAAGCTGCATGACATCATCCCACCACAAGAGGGAGTGCTAAGAAGTAATACACTCTTGTACTTTAACTTAGAGATGCTGTAACTGTAACAAAATAGTTTATAGCCTCTATAAACTAAAGTAAAACAAGATTTAGTACAATTCTGGCATATATGTATTAATGTATGCCAAAATTGCCTATTCTACCTTTAACATCTGCTGGTGTGATAATATTTACTCTGTAATAGTGATTTATGGCAGCATCATATGAAAGTCCTTTGTTGCTTGTTTTAAATTTTATTCTATATAAATCACACACAATTGTGTTGCTGTTGATCGACAGCATCATGTGAAACTTCACATCTCTCTGGGACTTTCCTCTCACTCTTCTGACCCACAGGCTAAGTTATCTGTGCCCTCTGCAAGACCTTTTTTCTGAAAAGCCTTCAGGTAATCAGTTGATCCCTATGTATTAATAGAGACAGGTAAGCACCTTCTCAGAGATCCTAGAGAGCTAAGATGCATTCTCACTCACTCACACACACAAACATGTTGGCATATGTAGTTTATGAGGACTCTCCACAGATGTAATGATTTTTATATCGTACAAAGTGTATATTCTATCCCCAACCCTAAACCTACCCCTAAACCTTAACCACACTGAAAACGTTTGTAATTTTTTCATCAACAAAAAAAATCACGATTTAGTATGTTTTTAAGTGATTTGGTTTATTAGGACACAGGGAGTCCTAATTCATGTTTACATTGTTATACGCATGTCATTATACACATTTGTGTCCTCGTAAACCACATATTCAAACACACACACACACACTGACTTTGGAGGTCACATCATGGGTAAAAGGGGGAAGTTCTCACCCCCGTCTGTGTAGTGCATTTATCCCTATGAAGCTGCTGAAACAATTACAAAGCTGTTTATGTAAAACACACCATAAATGCCTATATTGTATTTCATTAAACATACTGACAACCTGAATGTGGCATTTTTCTGAGTACTTATGATATATGCCATAATTTGCAACTTTTGAAAGAAAAAGGTTTGTAGGTGAAAAGTTATTATTTAAAAGATCATTCATGAATCTTTTGTTAATATAAATTAAATGCCAAATTAAATGCCATATTTGTGAAGGAAACAGGATATTTATTGAAGTAAAATACAGGGCTGTACTTTAATCTAAATAAAGCATGGTCTCTATATGGTGGTTAGAGGGGAGAAGTAGAATGCTATATTCTTGATGATCTGCTGAAAAGGAAAGTTGTTCAGAGAAAGATGAAAATCATGTTGACAAATGATCATAGTGGATTTTTGTGGTAGTAAAACTGGTAATATGTAAAGTTAAAAGCATCAATTTAGATTTTAAGCTGATTTTAAAGGAGAAGTAGTGAGTGTTTGGGATGTGCTCTATTGTCCCCTGTCTTAACCCAAACCGTCTGTTATGAAACCAGACAAACAGGTCTCTTCCTCTCCAGCAGGCTGTGACTGACAGGATATTCAAACTGAACATGCCCTGTCAGAGTGATAAAATGGCACCATATATGGCAAATGTCTCGCATGATGTAGTTGTGTCCCTTTGAAAACTTAGAAACTCCAGTAACACACTATAATAAGGCTTCATTTGTTAACATTAATTTACTACATTAGTTAACATAAACTTAATTCATGTTAACTTCATGTTAACTTACTCATTTACTAATACATTTTATAAAATTAAAAGTTGTATTTGTTAACATTAGTCAACTCACATTGAACAAATATGAACGATCAATTATTACTAAATGCTTAAAAAATACACGTTTGGTTTACATTAGCTAATGCATTAACCAATGTTAACGAACAGAACCTGGCCCTGACTTTAACTAAACTCATAATCTATACTAATTTATGTGACCTGCCGCAACCCAAACGCCTACAAGAAGGATGTTTCGCTTGTCCACCAGAGGGTGCTAAAGTGCATTCTTTGTAAATCCACTGTGCGTTCATAACCAGCATGCTCAGGAATAACTACAGATCTAAGTTTAAGACTACAAGACTCTCTATTTTTGTCTGAATAGAAGCGTTTCAGATGAAGGGTTGGGCAGACAGTCCAGGGACACCTGAAGAAGCAGGCAGCTATTTCAGACATTAATTCATCTTATGTTTAAACAGGCAGAGTGAACAACCATCTGCTCTGAGCTCTGAGAAATTCATTATTGTCTTCAAAAGGTAAGGGGAAGGTGGAGGTATGACAGGTGAGGAGCAAGACTGTTAATGCTCCTCATAATCCAGAAACCTTCTGAAAGCAAACACATAAAATAATCATCAAGGTTTCCTTAGGATGTCAAGCAGTCATAGTGTCAACACTGCTAAAGAGAAAATAGAAGGGGGTTGTTTTAACAGTAAAATCATTAAACAGTAAATTTAGTATGTTGCTCAGGTAAAAACACACAAGAAGAATATCTGACAGACATGAATGATTCAGACTGCAGAATGCAATGTAAACTGACTCAGCAGCGATATGAGCACTGCATAAAATCAGCCGTTTTATTACTGAGTGGCAAACCAGCTGATTAGACTAAAACTGCGAGTAGAGCTGTAGAATGGTATCTGATTACATTTATACGAGTTTGGAATTGCATAATCTTCAAGATAATTACCCAAATAATTCAAGATTTTTAAGATTCAAATTCTTAAAAAATCTTGATAAAATTTTTTAAGAATAAAAATAAAATTCATAAAAAAATGTGCTTTTATGATAAATGAAATGCTTGCCATAAAATGATGTAAGACTAAAGTAAAAGTAAGACTATTTATTCAAAATATGTTTATAATACAATTTCAATTTAATATAATACAATTTGTTTATTGTGCAAGTAGTGTTCTACATATCTACAAACTACATATCTCTCACAACTGTCTAAATATCTGTCTCGGGTGATTTGAAGTTGACAGTGCTACAGACAGGTTGTAAATGCTGTCCAAAACGTCTTGTATTCTGATCAGGGAGTAGGAAACATGAGCATAAATGCTAATGTATGTAATCTTAAAGCTAATGCGGTTAATACAGGTGCTTGTCTAATATAAAGACGAGTATCCCTCTGGAAACATCACGTGTGGTGTTATTTAAACAAGATATTTTTGGAGTATATGTGCATATGTGTTAATTTCTCAGCATGCAGCTCAATCCATTAGTGTTACTATGACAAAATACACCCAAGCTAATGCACCTTTGAGGTTGCTGAAACTTTGCCAAAACAAAAATGAAGTGGTTCAGTAAGTTGGTTGTCATTAAGTTAACAACATCAAGACAAATGCAAAAGTTTTAAAGCATGGTTATGACTGGACCTGTCAGACCATAGCCAGTGATAATTTACATTTGAATTGAGAGAGAACAAAGACATAAGCATACTAGAAAGGAACAGGAGGAGTTGCTTGGGACATGCATACTGTAAAAACACGTATGTAATTTACACGGGTGTAAAGGACACGTATGGGCCCTCAAAGAAAGCATGTGGATGTCTACATGTGAAAAGAGGCAGAAAAAAGGCACAGACACACTGTAAAGCATTTCCAAGTGGACCAGATAATGCAGAGTGCATGTAATTTTAAGCACCATAGAGGAGGTGCAGAGTGGAGGACAGTAGGGAATATGTTGGGGGTAAAGATGTTGAATACACTACATTATATAGTTATAATAGAACAAACAACATTATATATTAATGATATGATATTAATAACAAAACTCTGATTGTCTGGGACATGACAGTGAGGTAGTCTCATGTCAAACTCAATCTAATCTAGCAGGGTGTAATAAGAAACTAAAAGGCTGGTATACAGAAAGAGAAAACTGGCAGTCAAAGGGCTGAACATGGAAGGACAAATATGAAAAACAATAACAGGTATCAGGATTAGAATGAAATACCAATTGCTTGGAAACACCAATTTAAGAAGTAAAATTTGTATAAGTTACCTTCCATAATCTTACAACCTCATCCACCCACTGCATTAAAAACTTTCTTCTTAGGAAAGTAGAAGCCTTGTATATTGTTGCCCAATGACCCATTAGAACCATGCCGTGTGGGAGAACCACTGACCCCAACAACTGAATACCTGGAATAACTCCCCAGTTATTCCAGAGCAGTTAAGGCTTGAGCTAGTGAATATCTCAGTAATGAAGATGGAAGATGGGTTATACCATTTTAAACATGACTTGATTCTATGGAACACAAGGGGAGGATTTATAAATATTGTTCATTGTGTTATTTTTCCATACAATGATAGTGAATGGTAACCGAGATTGTCAGTCACTAATGCTCTGTCTAACATCATCCTCTGTCCTTCCCAGAGAAAAGAACTAGGACTTAGTGTTGTGTGGATGATTGAGGTACAACAAACAAACTAGTTTTTAGGGCAGTTAATATATGTTCACTGACTGCAAAAACAATATGCAAAAGATGTATAAATGACAGAAGACAGTAACAGCATAAATGTGAAAAGTTAGAAGATCACATCCCATGATGCTTTGACAGAATCATGACCATAGCTTTGACAAACTATAAACTATAAATCAGCTACTGTGAATGGGTTCACTCAGTGGTTTAGGCAGGCCATGATAAGCACAAAAATTCTGTACACATGAAATGCAATAAGATTCTTGCAGCAGAATCTTTACATATTTCATTAGTCACCTTGCTGTCTGGAGATTCTTCTTTTAAAAAAACAAGTACCTGATATTCTTACCACCATCTGCGAGTTGTGTGTTACTAAAGGCAAGTGAAGTCCAGAGTGCAGAATGCCAGTGCAGTGTCTGTGACACTTTATCAATTTGTCAAATGTGCTAAAAACCTAAAATGATCACAAGCATCAAAGTTACACCAGTGTAAGCCAATTAATTTTTAACAAATAGCTTAGCTATTTGGTAGCATAGCTAGCTGGTTTTCACTCCATTAAAACACATATAAGTACATGTGACTTTTTCTGTAAAAACAAGGCCTGTAAACATTACACGGAAATTAGATGGAGCAACAAATTTTCGTGGTGTAAATATGAGATCTGACATATAAATTAAATGCTTGTCTTGAATGCTTTTTTTCTTAGTTTGCTGTTTTCAATGGATTACAAAAAACAGCAAGGTCAAAGAACAGGCATGGGAATGCTTTTCACATGATTCATTTAGTCATCTGATTATTATCAGCTGATCATGTGAACATCATCAAATCAAACTATGTCCAGAAGTCATGTTATGTCATTCAAACAAAATCTCCAAATTGACAAAAAAACAACTTGTTCTTATTGAGTGTCTGCGTTTTACGGCTCGGATAATTGAATATTTAGTGCCGGGAAATATAACAGTGAATAGTTTAGTGTAATCACAGCTGTGAGGATACACATTGTACTCTGAAAAGTGGGCAATAAATGATAGTTTCTGCTCCATTTACTTCAATGATCGCATCAGATTTTCGGAAAACACTTTGGGTTGTACCTCCCATGCTGAGGGGATATTGTACTTAAATCTCATGCTCCAAATATCATGCCTCTGTATTTTTGTATGGCCCAATTAAATTGGGGGCTTAATGAGTGGCACCCTGTGTCTTTATAAATCAAGCCTTTGAACTGCTGGAGTGTTTACTCTGGAAGAGGCCTGAATATAGATTCCAGTGTGAACATAATGAGCAAGTCTTTAACTATAAAAAGGCGACTACAGCAGACAGCCCCCACCCAAGTCCGAGTGTGTGAGACAGGCCCCCGTCCCCTATTTAAGTATGCACACACTTGTTATTGAATTATTGTACAATGAGGGGTTTAACAAATGTATGTAAAGCAAAACAATTCAACTTTTGTTTAACATGTTAAAAGCAGATTAATCTAAAAGCATTCTAATTGAAAAATTTACGTAGCGATCGAGACGTTGTAGCCAGGAAATGTTATTTGAGGATATTTTAAGTAAGTGCAAATGTTTGGTTTACTGACCTTGATGGCTGGGTGAGTTCCGATTGGTTGCCTGCTGAAAACTTGGCCCAATCAGATCTGCTTGTCTGTGACTAGCAGCCCGATCTACATTATCCTGCCGAGACAGAAGTCAATAAAGTGGTCACACTAAAAGCATTTTGTTTTACTTTTGAAACACACATATATGTTGCATTTATCTATCTGTTTATCTCTCTGCCCTAGTCTGTCTGTCTATCTATAATCCAGTTTAGGAATCTCGCAGAGCGGAACACATCTGATGTGTGTTGAGGTTCACGCATGTTCATTTATATGGTCACACAACTCACTATCTAAAGATACTACCCTTCTTTTCCATGTAGAGTACACCACCATGATTCCTTTGCCCCATCTGTGATGACAAACAGGGAAGGAGGCCCTCTCTCTGTCCTCAGATGTCCCCCATTGTATGCAGGGAGGGTTACAACCATGATGGCATGCTTCACGATAAACAGCATCGCTCAGGCACAAGCTCGCCATGTGATCAGCTGAAACAACGCCATTGTATGAACCACGTTCCCAGCAGTTCCTTGGTACATGTGTAAACTACAGGTGGAAACTCAATTCAATTACTTGTTGCTCTCCATGGCAGAGCCTCTTGGCTCCCTCACCAAAGGGAAACACTTATGAATTCTTGAACGATGTACCAAAATAAAATCTGGGTTTGAACGTACTTGGATCGAGTATTGTGGGATATCTCTTTCTGCACTGATTGGAGCTTTCACAGCACGAGCTGGGAACAGAATGTCCTCTGGCACTCTCCTATTTGAAGATGCTGTTTGGAGCGAGGCCGCAAAACCCAGAATATGACTGTGATGTGGCTACGGAGCGTCAGTAGTTTTACGGCTTCTAAATGCCAGATTGAATGTTCCAGATTGTTTAGTTTTTTTGTGTGAACGAACAGCGGTTGAGGGTGCCGCACACATGCAGCTGTGCTGCTCGTCACGTTCATAGTGTTGAATGAAAGCAACAGCAATGGCTGACAACTTTTTGTTGAACTTATTTTCAGTTACAAATTGAAGTTTATGAAGACTTTTTTTAATTCAGAAAAGTACTTTTGGTAAGATTTTAGTTCAGCAACTTTTTAGACAAGTGATACCATTGGAAATATGTGACTACTTTGGGAAATACTAAACCTGTCTCTGGTTACCCTGAATTTGAGTATTTTTAAGAAAAAGAGACGTGATCGTCAATATTGACGTCAGCAGCCAGAATTTTGGAAATATAATTCTTCCTTAAACATAAACTTGCACTTAATCAAGATTTCTCTAGGTCATGCTCAGTAATGACTGCAATCCATTTCAATATATCAGCAATATTTATCATTGAAATACAAGTACTGATAAAATGTTTATGCTGAATACTTTTTGGATAAAAGCGTCTGCCAAGTAAATAAATGTAAAATTAATCTCTTCCTTGGTTTCCTACAGTTTCCCTAGATGTAATTGTAAAGCAATTAGCATCAGCGGACAGATTAAAAACACTCTAAAAAACTAACTGGCCAGGGTTTAGGAGGGTTTAACCAACCACATATGACTGGTCTGGTCCAAATTCCACTCATATGTGTGTTGAGGGAAGTCACAGTGGTTCCGCCATTGTTACAATCTCCTGACTTTTCTCTCCCTTTTATCCTGCAGACGGACGCATCGGACGGGGGGCTGGGAGCAGTCCTGTCCCAGATGGTGGGGAGTAAGGAGTGCCCGGTGCTGTACATTAGTCAGAAGCTCTCAATGAGAGAGACTAAGTACAGCACCATTGAGAGGGGGTGCTTGGCCATCAAGTGGGCGGTCCTCACTCTTAGATACTACCAACTGGGCCGGGCTTTCACCCTCTGTTCGGACCATGCCCCGCTCCAATGGCTCCACCACATGAAAGATACCAATGCCTGGATCACTTGTTGGTATTTAGCGTCACAACCCCCTCAAATTTCAGGTAGTCCACAGGCTGGAGGCGCGGATGGTTGTGGCCGACGTCCTCTCCAGAAATTGAGGGGTGGGAGTTGGTACAGGCCGGATGGCTCCCCGGCCTGAGTCGGGCGGTGGGGGTATGTGGAAAGCAGGGCGTGGTTTCGATGCCGCTGCCAGTGGAGAGTAAGGTTTGGAGACTAAATGGTTAAGGGAAACTTCTCCCTCATAATTATTCCTAACAGCTGTTCTTGTTCGGCAGTGAATCAAGAGACAGGTTAAAATGGGGCTGCAGAAGAATGAGAGGGTTGGGGGAGCGAGCTGAGGACGAGATGCCAACCAGAGAAATTCCGACTTTATTATTTGTGAATGCTAAAAGGCCCTTGTGCCTATTGTTTTTGTGTTTGTTTGATTTCAGGTGTAAAATAAACGAACGGTTTTCTGCTCATCTGCTCCCCGGCCTTGTTTTGTGACATTGTTAACGCCAGGGAGACAGTGTCACACCATTAAAAGCCGTAAAACTGTATTTGGCATTTTTTTATGATTTCCGCCGCAAATCTAATAAATATTTTAATGGATATTTACTTTCCTGTGACTAACAGCCAGTAGCGCCGCTCCCTATACACAGACTATGCAGTTTGCGTAGGGCACCAACTCCCAGGGGGGCACGCTCACAGTTGCTCAAAAAAAAAACACTTCAGTTTTTTATTTATGTTAACATATACATAAATAAAAATATAAATGCATATATATATATATATATATATATATGCATTTTATATATTAATGTATTCATTTTACGGTGAATGCAGTAGGCATTACTACTACATGTGACGCGCCCTTACCTCATGTTTGCGGCTGACTGCAAATGATCATATTTGATGAACAACTATAAGAAAAGCCATCAGCAGTCCGGCGCCGCGAAACAATAAAAGGCCAAGATGAAGCCTGTGCATCACTTTCAGGTACGTTCATAATCCTGTGAATCTTTTTTGGCTGTTGACGTTAATAACGGACTGAGCCCCTTAATGGTGGTGGGAAAAAATCAGGGTGGGTGGACAAAACTCAGGGTGGGAGGAAAAAAATCTTCATTTTTTTTTGCGTTCTCTCACAAAGATATTTACATTCTCTCTCAAAACCAGTTGGGTTCGGACAAACACTTCCTGTTTACTTCTCTGCTTCCAGTGGTTCAGACAGCTCCGTACATTCATAATGTAGCAGTTTATAGAGTTTTATTTTGAACTTGGACTGAAGTATAAAGAAATACGGTCAGTGCTTAGTTCAAGGCACGGTTTTGACGTAGGTGAAAGACACCTAAAAAGGATATTACGTGAAAAAGGACTGGAAGCGTAAAAGTAAAAATATCTTTGCGAGAGAACGCAAGTTTTGCATTGCCACCCTGAATTTTTTCCACCCACCTTGATTTTTTTTCCCACCACCATGTCCCCTAAATTAACCATGGTTTTACTACAAATAAAACCAAAAAAATTCATGGTAGCCAATTAACTATGGTTGAGTTACTTCAAATGATAATTTATAAAGAAGCATTCAGATAATATTTTTGTGGTAATAAAAACAGACCTAAGCGAACAACAGTCTTAAAAATGACTTAAAATGCATTATATTAAAACAATGAAGTAATAATGATTGTTTGATTAATAATAATCATATGGTTTTATTGGATAAAAGTGTTTACATACATAATTTAACACAAAATAAACAGTGTACATTACATATTATAACAAATGCCTGCAAAGGGCACCAAAGGCCTGGCTGGGTTTGTAGGGTTGTGCCCACAACAGTACAATTCTGCTTAGGGCACCCATTTGGCCATCAGTGGCCCTGCTAACAGCAGAGGTATGTTTTAAGAAATCCTATTCAGATGCAGGAACCTTCACCATTCGGATTATAACTACGCCCTCATTCACGGAACCTAAACAGTTTCTGAAGGACTGTTGGATCATTTAACCTAAATAAACACAGGCTTTGTAAATAAACAAGTGCTTTGTGTGTTGATTGGGTGTCCTGAAAGTCTACAATGCCTGAGGTACTAAAATGTGACAAATGAGCCCTGCTAAGATTCAGATGCTCAGGCTACTGTGAATTCCTCTGACAGGACAGATTACACAGTAAAAACAGACCACGGGCACAGCACAGAATCAAGGCAGCTCTAAGTGGTGTAGCTGTACATTGGTTTGGTACATGCTGCAGGTTGTATCATAAATATAAAAGACACCAGAAAGATCTTAAAGTCATACAGCTCTACATTACAAGTACATTAGGATTAAAGAAAAATTACAATTAATTCAAATGTGTATAATGCTTCATCAAGATGCATACAATGCTTACTGGCAATTTATGGGCATTTTGGGAGATTACTAGGGTATTGCAATATAGCAATGTTGGGGAGTAGCTAACTACAAGTAGCAACACTATTAACCCAACTATATTTTCAGTAACTTGACAGTAGCCCAGTTACTTTTAAAACAGTGTAGTGGCAAGTAGCATTGTAGCGCAATCAAAAGCTACAGTACATTCCGTTTACGCATGTGCATTCCATTTTTAGGCAATATTTTGAAGCAGCGTAGCATCACTCTTATAATTATGCATTACCGGCATCTATTGTTATGTCATGCTTTGCAGTTCACTGAGAAGCGATCAAATCAGATTTGTGCTAATAAACACAATCTATCAAAAAGCGAACAAAAAAATACAACAACAAATAATTATTTTATTAACATTAGTATACTTAATACTTTTATTGTGGGGTTTCTATTTTATAAAAGTAATAAGGCATAAGGCTTTGCCATTAGGCAAAGGCCCTTCATATTTGACAATACAGCTTAACTTATTGCCTAATTAAAGCTAAGAACAATAGTCCAATATGATCTGATATTGTATGTTCGTGAGATAGTCCCTCTAGATCCTAAAGCGTTTTTTAATTAAGTTTAATCTGACACATCCAAACAACTACAAAACAAAAGCCCCTGATGCCCCAAGTTTTAAGAAATACTGAGAACAAAAATCTTGATTTCCAGGAATATGTTGCTTAAAATCCCTCCTAATTCACTCAGAAAACAGCTATAAAACTCAAGGCGCAAAATGTACTGCTGTGAAAACACTAATGTGTCCGAGAACAGCCCCCTTGGCTTGCAGTATGGCTATAGCAGTATAAGGAAAATGTCAATATGGCTGGCAAACTAATGACAAACCTACATTTCTGGAGCAGCCCATGATCAATATACAAGCTTAACATCCTCGTACACTGAGCAAAGAAACCATTATTTCTCAAGATACACCCAACTAACACACTTTCCCTATTCGCATCATTTTTCCACCTTCAAATTAAATAGCTGCCATACCCAATGCAAACCTGACCTGAATCTCTACTTGTCAATAAAGAACGCTCACATGATTTATCAAGCTCTAGTGTTCAGACCTCAAGTATGGATCCTCAGGAAAGCTGGGTAAACTAGCAGAACACTCCCTTTAGTTCTACATGTTTATTCAATTGGGGGCAAACAAGAGATGGTGAAAGTGAGGGCTTATGCATCCAGAGCAATTTAAACATTATCTCATTATCTTAATAGAGAGCACAAAAGCGAAAGGCACAGCTCAATAAAAGCCAGTTCAGCAGTTCTTTTAAAACAGTAGTTAGCAAGCTCTCCTCGAAGTGCTGTGGCAGGCCTCCAGTTCTCCTGCATTAGCCAAGTCTGGAGCACAGCCCAGACTCCCACTTACTTACCAGACTTACACAGGCACAGACAGATGCTGCGGGGAACTGCATGCTATTTATCAGGTCCAAAAGCCTCTGCCATTCCCCCCTCCACCCAAATACAAAACAATGCACAAAAAGGTTAGAAATTATGGATCTTTAAGTAGGGCTACATGATATTGAAGAAAAATGCGATAACTTGTTAAATAATGCAATATACGATATGCAATATGATAATACTTTAAATTTGTAAAATCAATTTAAATTATATTAAAATAAATTCAGAAACTGCAAATTATTTAACCAACATGCACTTGACATGTATTAAATTCAAATAATATTTCAATTACTGCAATTTATTTCAATATGCATATTTCGGTATGTACAGTCTTATGCAAAAGTTTAGGCACCCCTTGATAAATAACAGATTTTGGTGATGTTTTAATTGAAAAGATGTTAACACAGTCTCTCTTGGAAATGGAAAAAATGCACAATATTTTCAGCAAACACTGATGCATAGTTATTTCTTATGCC
>JAZGTI010017507.1:0-12163 GCA_036877585.1 Botia kubotai | reverse complement strand
GTGACTGAAAACGCTAACAACCATGAAACATAATAAGCGCTGAGAGACTCGCTCTCTCGTTTACCGCCATTCCTGGTTTAAACACAGTTTGAATTTAGCAGGTGATCACGTGACCACTGAACGTTCTAATCACACCGGTGTGATCGTACGTGTCTGAGCCTAACCAAGAATGATCACACCGGTGTGATCGTATGCGCGAAAGGGTTAAACTGACTAAAATCAGAGGATGTGAAGCAGACAAGAGTACAGGTACCAACTATACGAAGCTCATTATCATCTGGTTCTACTGGAATGGGGCATTCTGGCCACAGATTGGGTGGATCTTTCAGGAAGTGTGGTCGTTGACACCAGCGGCTTTCCAGGCCGAGCTCACAGAGACTCTTTCCCCAAGTGATGTAGTCGGCTGGATTACTTGCTGAGGGTACATATCGCCAGCTGTGTTTCTCTGTGAGATCCTGGATCTCTGCGACTCGAGTCCCCACAAATACTTTAAATCGGCATGAGTCGGATTGTAACCATGTGAGGACAATGGTGGAGTCAGTCCACAAGAACGTTTGGCATATGGGTAGGTTGAACTCGGTTTGTAGTACTTTGGCGAGTTGAGCTCCAGTCAGTGCAGCATATAATTCCAGTCGGGGGAACAGATTGTTGTTTTTTTGGTGCCACACAGGATTCTGGCTGTTAGGAAAGCCACTTCTGTTTTCCCATGTTGGTCCTTCGTTCGAAGATATGCCACAGAGCCATACGCTCGTTCAGAGGCATTACAGAAAACGTGTATGTCTTTTAGGGTCGTAATTGTGTCTTTGATGGAACTTCCTTGAACACCGAGGAAAAACAATATTTTGAAGAGCTGGTAGCTCCGCCTCCCACTCAGTCCAGGTTTGTAGCAGATCTGTAGGCAGGTGTGGATCATCTCAATCCTGTTTTTTCTCCCACACGCGTTGTACGATAATCTTGGCGAGTGGTAAAGGGGATGAGGTAACCCAACGGGTCGTACTGGCTGACCAGTAATCTGTATATGTTGCACGTGGTAGTCTTGCTACTGTCCTTGGCACAGTATTTGTAGGACAGAGGAGTCAGACTGATGGTTCCAGAGGAGACCCAATGTTGATTCCTGGATGTCCGTTCTGCCTTTCGAAATCCAGAGTTCTACACTGTTTGATATTGAATCATGGGACAGATGACTTATTGTTGCAGGGGCATTGCTGGACCACTGCCTCAACTCAAAGCCTCCATCTGCCAGCAGGTTCCTGATCCTATCAACAAAACATTTTGCTATGAAACACTTACTATGAAAGTGTTATATTTGAATCGTATATCATTGACGATTTAAACTTCACGCACAACACTTGGTCCAAAAGGTGATCTTTAAACAGGTGATCGAAAACTAAATGATGCCGCAGTAACTTTTGTGTCCGTCTCTGCCTCCCACTGCACTGAACTACTGTCTATGTGAGGATGAGGAAGATCACATGGTCCAGGTTTCTGAACGCTGATTGACTCAGGTGAAGTGCTCTGTGTGTGTGTGTGTGTGTGCCTTAACATGCAAAAGGAGAGATTTAAGACAGAGAGGTTAGAATAATAGAAAACCGTAGCCTTTTTTACAAAAATTATTCATTGCCTGCTGTGTTGGAGTGTGGTGCTCAGTATTGTACCGAATTAACTCCAGTATTTCTGCCTGAGAAAACCGATCCCATCTGGCTTCCATACTGCTCAGTGCCAGCAGAACAAATGCCAGCAGGGCACACATCACATATAGCTGTGAAATCGAATATGGTCTTGTGTTTGTATATAACCGTATCTTCCATCTTACCTGCAGAGGACCTGCTGGTGACAGATGATGAAGTACTTTCCCCCCTGTGGAAGAGGAGAAAGGAGACGAGGAGGTAGAAGGTCCATGGAACTCTCCAACATTTTCTGAAGAATATACGGAAATGACAATATTTTTGGATATATATTTTTGTTACGACCTGTGAAAGTACAGACTGCAGGAAAGACATAAAACATTTGCAATCTTCTCATACCTCTCAGAAAACTGTATCCTGCTTTGCAGTCAGCGACTTACTCTCCTTGATGCTGTCAGAAAAGTCGCTGTCTACAAACATGGTCGAACCTCCCAATACAGTGGCAGGCCTCAGTTCAGAGGGGCCAGCAGAGACTGTCATCATGGATGGACATGACTGACTTCTTTTTGCCATTGGAAGGACCATGATGCCACTGTTCCTGGTGTTCTGAGTCTCAGTGGCTGAAGCCTTAGAAACCTTTTGTGTCTCGATGGATCGAAAGGCTGAGACCTTCTGAACCTCCACAGCGCCAGACTCCAGGACCTCCTGATTCCTGAAGGCAGGTGCCATGAAAAGCTCATAGGTCTCAGGGGATGGAATCTCAGAGATGTAAGGGTAGAAGCCTCTGAAACATAGTGAGTTTCCAACTCAGAAGACACTGATGGGAAGAACAAACAGGGGAGAAAGATAGAAAAGAATTTTCGGAACGCTCGACAGAACTTCCTCTTTTTCCTCTTCTTGTCTTTACCGTGCTGTCTGTCCTGCTTATTAGTCATGACTTTCATTGTTATACTCATACTTTGCTGAAGGGAAACACACAATTCAAAAAAGAAACGTTAAACTTTTTACTCCCAAATACAGATTAGACATTAATTTTTAACAATGTTGTAGTTGACGAAAGTACCAGAAACAATTACATACTGTTTCAAAATTTGTATTAAAATTATTTTCTGTTCCGCTCCCCAAATGTTTTATTTACTGTTGCTTTTCATAAAACCGTATTTTGTAATCATTATGTGTTTGAGTTTTATAATTATCCTGTTTGAGAATAAAAGGATTTACATTTTTCTTTTTGCTATGTTGCATCGTTTTTGTTTTTAAATTAAATTNGATAATATTTAAAGTACTTAATAACTATGTTTGTCAAATATTTGCCAATATGGTATACCTACCTCACCACAACTCATCTGCAGCAGAAAATGCGCAGGACGCGGTTTATATACTGTGCACCTGTATATACTGTTTATGACATCATAATGTTCGGAGCTTCGGCTGTGCGCGTCAGCGTTCCTACTACGAACGCGGATCACCAGCCGTTTTTAGTCAGTATTTAAAAAACATATTTAACGCAGATAAATTTTATCGACACTTTCTGTAAATACCCCAATGAAAAGTACACGCATCACTCGTGGGTTAAGTAGAAGTTTGTTTTGTCGTGTCCGGGCAAGTGAGGGAGTTTATTGAAACAGAATCCGCAATAACACGCACATTACAACCAAAACTACCGCGTCTCTATCTGTCATCCACACGTTTCTATATCCGCAGGGAAAACGCGAGTATACAATATATGACAACATTATAACAATGTTCACAAACACTTAATACTTGGTCACCATTAATAACACGCAAGATTTGCGTGTTAAAAACAAAACAGCTTACAGGAACCTGCGGGCTTTATTCTCTCCCAAGTTAAAGTTACTCAATAAAAAGTTTTTAAATAGAAAAGGCAAAAAAATATGTACTATATTGTCCAGTTTTCTCCTTGAGCAATGAGGCAAGTTACTGCAACTGTCCTCGATGCAGTGATGATGTTATATTTTATAATCATTACAGAAAATTAAAATACTGACCTAAACTCCCTAGCAGAAAGGCAGCGTGATCCTCCTTTCACGCGTGAGTTTTCTTTCAGGCGACAGACCCCATGCGTGAGTTTTTTTAATGCGACAGTTATTTTGGAACGAATCACGTTCCGGTTACTATGGAGACGCATAAAGCTTGTGACGTGACATTATACAGTGGCGCGACATTACACGATTCATAATTCATAATCGATTGACAGCCAGGAATAAAACATAACCGCACGTTGTTTGAAAGGTTTGTTTTGCCTCCGTTATGTATAAACTATATATATTTTCCTATTACTTCTGTGATGAATGAAATATGAAATGTAAGAAAATAAAAATAACATAACGTTTTGTTTGAAAGATGCTTTTGTCTCCGTTTCATAAAAAGTATAGGCTATATATAGAAGTAAGCGCTATGCAGAAGATGATGTATATGAGAAGCGCTATACAAATAAATGTGAATTGAACTTATATATGTTTATTTCTGGTATTTGTGTTTATATTTATGTGTGATCGTGCCGCATCATTTGAAATGTAAGAAACAAATAAACATTACGTGACTGAAAACGCTAATAACCATGAAACATAATAAGCGCTGAGAGACTCGCTCTCTCGTTTACCGCCATTCCTGGTTTGAACAGAGTTTGAATTCAGCAGGTGATCACGTGACCACTGAACGTTCTAATCACACMGGTGTGATCGTACGCGTCTGAGCCTAACCAAGAATGATCACACCGGTGTGATCGTACGCGCGATAATATGGCGTTGAAACAACATTTACCAAGAACACAGTGTGGCATCAGCTTGACAGTCTCTATTTCAAAGCCGCAATCTGTAACATTCTTCACTAAAAACAAACAAAAATTGGTTATTGAGCAAGTACATAACAGATCAGTGTCCAAAACAGTCTCTTACCTTAGCCTGATTTGTAACAGTAAGTTTATAATGATTTATAATTTGAGCCGTTGGTCTGGATTTTGCGGGTGTCAGTTTGACTTTCTTTGACTTCAACATATGTAAAGAAAAGTACTTAAAGTAACTTGCAATTTTATGTTTCAAACAGAAATGGTGCTAGAGAGGCAAAAGTTATGTATTGCAGCGTTGTTGTTCCTTTGATGTCCAAACAAAACTGCGTTTTTTTATAAGACATACAATGAACAATTTTTTTACTCCTCTGATTCACACAAAGAATTCAAAATCATCAGGTATTGATATTGTATAGTTAATATTTGGTGAATTAATTCAATTATATTAGAAAAGCAAGAAAGATTACATTTATCAGTTCTATTTTTATTGTTTTTGTGTATTGTGTTTGTATTCATTGTTTTATTTATAAAACACTTTTTGTTTGTTATTTTCTCAGTTCTTTTGACAAGCTAGGCAAGTATAAATAAAGTTAACAAACAATAAATTAACAATACCCAACCAACAGTCAATGCTACATGTTAAAAATATTACATAACTAGAAAAACATTATTGCAAAAGCATTTCATACTTTAGTGAATAGATTGCATTTTTTTTACAATTAGAAATGTGCTGTGATATTGAGTCCTTTGTAAAGGGTGTAATATATATATAGGAATTCAAAGTTTTAAATAGTTTTTAATAGTTCTATAGTTTACTAGCTTTAAAGTTCTTTAGTAGAATTATACTTTGAGTCGGTTGATTTAATTCATACTGATCTACCTAAACAAACCGCTAGAGGGCAGTGCTGATTTATTCGTTGTTTAATCGAAGAACCCACCTTTCTCTACTGTAAAACATGGTCATGAACCATCAATATCATCTCAAGTTTTTATCACACTTAATCATATTTAAACCTAGGCATTGAAAAAGGTAGAAGAGTTGTATATAGGGACCTCCCTTGACAACTACACTATATAGTCAAAAGTATGCGAACACCGCCTTCTGTTTGACAGGTTTGGCTTGGCCTCTTAATAACAGTAAACACAGGTTGTTATACTACAGCATAACATGACATTCCAGAGAGATCATCTGGTATGGAAGAACTGTACTGGCCTGGACAAAGCCCAGACCTGAACACCTGTGGAATAAATTGGCATGAAAAGAATGGCATGGAAAGAATTTGTCAACAATGGAATAATTGGGACTGCATGAATCTCATGTTCCCATGCACGTTTTATCAAGCCATACATCCCACCAAACACACCATATACCAATCCCACATCTCTGCAAGAGTTACTTTTTGTTCTCTTTCCCTGCTCTTAATTAGAGGAAGAAAATATTCCTAATAAACAAACAGAAGTGAGATTAATAATCACCTAGATAAAACTGACTTATGCACACTATTTCAGTAACTGAATGTTTTGGCTTCAAATCCTCTTAAAATATGTTTGTTTTGTTAGGCTGTTTATCAAAGCATGGCATTGCACTTTGGTGTTTTCAGGCAACAAGTAACTGTGAAAGGTTATTGTTTTAGATAAGAACATCTTAGTTGGCGTTTTGACACGCTAAATTCCTGTAAATACGATAAAAAATAAATTATAACCTTGTAAAGTTCACATTAATAATGACTCAAAAATGCTACAGTAATAAGCCTAGAGATATCCTGCCATGATAAGTAACTTAGGCTATAAAACGTTAGTTAAACATAACTTTTACTTAAATATAACTGGGCTCATTTCGGTGGAGTTGTTGAAGTACTGAGCAGTAAGTCGAGCACCTGTCTTTGTGTACTTTTGCACGTCACGCTCTCACGTCAGGGAACATCCATTGTGTTCACCGCTCGGGTCTGGTGCGCCACGATCTGTGTCTTTTGCGCATGAGCACAAAGAGGACGATTCACCGGGTCTTTTACAAAAGGAGCGTAGGGAGGGGAGAAGGACGTATAAACAAACTTCTTTGAAAAAGGTAATTCATTGTTTCTTTTAAAAAACCGCTGACCGCACTTTTATAAACTACACATTATTGCTAACTTCAATGAGCCCGCGAAACCTGATCCAACAGGTCTGCGAAATACTTATGTCTTTCGGTACGACATGGTAAGCTGTTGGTAAACTTCTGTCTTTTCAGTAAATAATGCGCGGACAAAACTAAAATACTGAATTTGAGCCCATGTGTAATATGCAGAACACGCATGCAAAATAGCTTGGGATAGATGTAATGAAGAATTGTAGGCATATTTATCGGCGCGGTTGTGTTACTTCTCAGCAAGATAAGAGACGGTGCAATATAATTTTAATGGTTAACAGGGTCAGATCTTTTGAGCATAACAGCATATATTTTAATAAAATATTTTTTGTTTAGATTTTACTTAATGGCCAGAGCATTTATGATTGTATTCAATGTCTTTACACACCTCTTCAGATATTTTATATTAAGGGAAGTTTTTGTTTATAGACAATGTTTATTTTACAATGTTTATTTTTATGCGTTCTTGAAACGTTCTGCTACACGGATATTTGTTTTAAGTTTTTGTTTGGGTTTTACTTAAACTATAAGTTGGCTGTTAAATAGTTGGTGTAGTGCCCCATATAAACTATATGCTGTTCTTCAAATGTAGATGTTGTCATCTTGTCATTCGACAGGATGTAACCATGATCAGTCTTTCTGTAGAAATATGGTGTCTTACAAATTTGAATTAAGGGAGTACTCTTCCCATTTCAGATGACATTTTTAGGTTCATTCTCCCATAATTTCAACAACAGACAATTTTTAATTTCTCTGTGATGGATTCCTGTAGTGGACCAGTTCCAATTGCATTCATTAAGTATGTGACCAAAGGTTTGGTCCATATTACACTTGACAGTAAAGTTTGTAAGGGAGTAATTCAGAGGAAAATTGGCACACCTACAGGGTGCCAACTGTTCTGAGACTTTGAATGGACGAAAGCTTTGTGGTGTGGAGACATATTTTGGAGGTAGTCCCAGTTGTTTAAAGAGGGACGAACTGTTTTAATATGAAAGTGTTGTAAAACCTCCTTTCATCAATGACATAATGAAAGACCCAATTAAACAATATGAGGTCCCTGCCCTATGCTTTTCTTTCAGAGCTATTTTAATTGTTAAAAGTGAGAGGGCAGGAACTTTTCTTTAACCCTCTATGGCATGGTGTTGCCTTCAGGGAACAAACTACCTTTTTCGATCCCACACCGCCCCTTTAAAAAGTAAGAAAAACAATACATAATTTCACCTGACATGTCTGTTTGAAGGAGTCATGTATAATTTTGTTCGCTGTGGTGTAATTGTAATATTACTAAGTTTTTGTTAAGTTTTTGTTGAGTGTTGCCAATCTTTGGGTGTAATTGTCAACGTGTATGATTGGCTTACGGCTTAACCAATAAACAGCACAGCCAAAAACAGCACAGTGTTTGACAAGCTTGTTACTGCTACAATCGTATTGTGAGTGTAATAAGGCCTTCAGATCAACTCACTCCTTCAATGTATTCTCTTCAGCCTGTTGCGCAATGTCGGAGTGGATTTAATCCCAAACAAAGAGGATGTTGCTGTGATGTTGTTTAGTGAGACTGCTTCTGCTTCTCTGGGCCGGAGCAACTGTGGGCATAGGCAGTGATGTGATAATGTAAAAGTAGGTGTTGTTATTCTGCACTGGGGCAGGTCATATGAAAATGAATCTACCTTGTGATGTCACAAATTCAGCTTTTACACATTTATTTTGTCTGGAAAATGATTGCATACATGCTTTTGTTATTGATAAGGAAGACATTTAAGCTATGAAACTTGCAAGATGTATTAATGATACCAAGAAAGATTAAGGACAATGTGATTCCTCATGTAATGACCCCTTTAATAAAATGAAGGGCTGAAGTGGGTGTTGTCTTGTTTGGTGGTGGATCAGTCCTTTCAGGAAGCAAAACAGCATGGGACACAGTGCTCCCAACTTGTAAGATAAATATCACTTTTTACATGTTTAAATTAAAATAATATTATTGAAATATATGTGCATCACAAATATATGTGCATGTGTATCACTGTGGAAAAAGTATGTTTGATTAATTAAAGACTCTTTTTGTTTTTATTTATACACTAAAAGTGCGTTTTTTGTTTGTTCCCTCAGGACAACAATGTGTTTTGAGTGTACTGAAACACAAAGGTTTCCTATATAAGTAAAGACAAGCAATATATGCATTAGAAAAAGTAAAAAAAGAAAAAAATGTGAATAGAAAAAGGATTTTAACAAACATAAATCACAAATGTTCCAGACAAATGTTCCAGCCAATCTAATAAACTTCTACTAATTACAACTATAAACAAATGTTTTCCACATTTCATAAACGCATAAACCAGCATTCCAATTTTGACAAAGCACAGACCAAGATTGGAGAAGCCACCTTGCACATTGTAAAGTGGTACAATAATTGCTCAGTGACCCAGTGATTACACTGGAGCCCACCCAGTCACTGAGGTTGACTAGTAAGATCGTAAAGGAAAGATGATCACCAAAGTCCCTGCACTACTGTGGTGAAAAATACAAGAATATGGGAAATAGAATGTTCACCTCTGTTTTACATCCACAAGCAAGGGAATAGGAAATTACAATGTGCATTTTCAAAAAGAGAAGCACTGATTCAAACAGTAACCAATAACCCACACAAACACTCTCTCTATGTCGTACACACACACAGTCAATTGGATTTTGGATATGGTTTATGTGAAATGTGAGAAACATTTATACATGAGTATAAAATGTATACTCGTGTAAATGTATCTATGAATATACTAAATGAATTACAGTGCATTTAAGCTATATGTTTGATAAGTGTGACTCAAACCCACTGATCTGATTGGGTTTGTGGCGGGGCACATTTTATAATAAATATATTATGAGGGACCCCAAAGCTCCCTGAGGTGAAATACTTTTTTCCCTCAAAATAAAAATTCATACCATAGAGGGTTAAAGCAAACAGTTGAGTGCCAGTCATGGGGGGGCAATGTTTCAGTTGGGAAGAGATTGTGGGTGCAAAATGTTGTGTAGTAGAGCTGTAAATGTGAATTTGAGTTGTTTGACATGCTGGCTAAGTGTACAAGCTACTGGGTGTATGCTGACTACTAATAATCCATTTGAAAACAATGAAATAGTTTTAAACATTGTGTCCCTCATTAAATATTTATCCTGATTTATTTAATAGAAGTAGCAACAGAACTTGAACTTAAAAAAATTATTTTTAATAAAAAATTCACTTTGTCGGAAATTCCAAACTACAGTTTAAAGTTGAAAAGCTTTAAATCTTGGTTTCAGGGATGGGCACCTGGAAATGCACCGTAGTTGTGTATGTTCAGGCCTTTGTGGACACGGACATATGGCAGAAGCCACTTAATTTGCACCTTGCTGAGAAAGCTTTGCACGTGGGGATCAAAGCTCAGTTCATGGTAAAGGGAACTGTCACCTACGTCTTTCTTTTAGCCTGTAAAAGCCACACTGCTGCTGCCTGTTTATACAGAGGAAATTACTTCCACTTTGCTGCTTGGTTAGAACTGTTTGCAAACTTAATCTACCTCTTGCCATCTGTCAAAAGCTACCAACCATATCTAGCTTGGAGAATATCTCACTGTATTGTGTATTGGTTACCGTGCATGACTGCTTAGGCTGGTTTCAAAATAAAATATAAGTTTAAAGACTTATGTTAAACATGAGTCAGGGTCAGTTTTGGTAGCTCATTAAACTCACAGATTCATTGGCTAATTAATGTTCTGTTATGTCAAATTTAAGCTTATAATTGAACAATAATATAATTCAGTATACTTAAATGTGTTAGTTACAGTACAGTAAGTACAGTAAAACATGCTGTCGTGATATTACTCAGCGTACCTTTGTCCTGCAATTGTTCCCCCGGAGTGAATGAATATTTCTGTCCCATTATCATAGAGTAAGTCATCTTTCTGACTTTCAGGTGGAATATATAAGTTGTTTGCATTCAGAATGCCAATTGCCTTAAATGGTGTAGTCACATGCATTTGTTGCCTCATCAGCTTGGTTTTTGTACTTTGTCTTTGTTGGAAGTGGATGGAAATTTGCTCATTTTGTTTCCACCAGATGCATTTAATGAACCTTTAAGTGAACTTTCAAGATAACCTTTTGTAGCCTGAAGGATGAGGGTGTTTGAGGAAGAGACACTGGATACAAGGCAACAGAATTGTCTTGTCTAATCAGAGACTATTATACTAGCTATTTGAAACAGCATTCATATGGCTTTCTTGCTGAGTGAAAGACAAGCTCCAAAAGTATGTTTTGTAAAAAGATGCTGTCCAGACTTGTTTGATATTTACAAATTAATAACAACTCCTGAATGCTGGTAACAGTTCAACTAGAGTTTTGCTTTTCTTTTTTGCAGTTTTCTTTTTGCAGTTTTCTTGTTTTTTTTAGTTTCAAAGTAATTATAAGAACTTTTCCTACAGTTTTGCTTCAAGCAAATTGTATGTGACTTTCTTTAGTTAGAAGTTAAGATTAGTAATGGTATCAACACAATACTCTTAAGTGTTTTCATTCTGATTTCTAAAATATAATTACTGCAAACAATTAAAGATACCCGAGTGATCAAACCTGTGTAACATGAAATTCTTGGTTAGACTGACACTAAATTCTTAGTATTGGGTCACAGACTAAAACTGCTTTGTCAAATCTGCCCTTTCCTTATGCTGAATGGACAGATTGAATGACATCCAGCATCCTGGCACCCAGTCTAAAAAACTGGATTACAAAGAACACCTGGTCATTTGATGTTTGTTCTATTTAGAAACAAATACAGAAAGTTCAAGAGCTAGAATGTATCCAGACACTATTTGGCTGCATATGACTGGTGTTGTTGTTGCCTGTTTTGAAATTTTGGATTAAATATTTTGTCAGTGACAAAGATTAAAGTTTTTGTCAGCAATATTTTCTGTGATGAGGGGCCAGGCTTTTGTCTAACTACCATTGATAGTTTATAGTTATTAATACACAGGACATATAATGAAAACCTTTTTGGCAGATGACAAATTGTGTGATTTTATGAGGTGGGTGCTTCAGTATCCATGTTTATAAAGTGATTACTACATAACACTCTTCAAACTTATCAGGCATAGCTAAGTACTTTATTTTTACAGCTGTTTGTTGACCCTTAATTATCTTCACTTCTCATCAGGTAACTAAAACATGGAAGGTGTCTTCACATGTAACAACGGGATCTCATGAGGTAACAGACAGCAAAAACACACTCAAAACAAAGATGCAGTCTTTTCACAGCTGCGATTGGCCCGTGCAGAGGAAAAACTGTTCTTTCTCAATGTGTCAGTTGTTTAACACAGAGATCCTTTTGATGTTGAGTTTTTTCTTCTACATACCCCACATTTGCAAGTGTCAGACATTTTTGGAAATACAGCGGTTAACTATGTATTTGATCAATTGCAATACTAAAGCTTCTTTTGAATCAGGTGATGTTTTTAATCACTTTTTTAGTGTGCCACTATGGACTGCAATATAAGACACACACATTTTAATGTCACAAGCCACCAGTATACATGATACATGCTTGTGTCCTTTATAGAAACTTTGGATTTCTCCTCCATCGTCCTTGAC